>JAHBMJ010000491.1:8218-33582 GCA_018398765.1 Chromera velia | reverse complement strand
GGGGGGGGGGAGAAGGATCGGCTTCTTTGTGTCTTGCAGAGATGCAGGCGTGTAGGTACTTAGGTGCGTTGAGAGAGGCCAGAACGAGTTTCCTTTTTCCCTTTGCCCTTCACGACAGAAAGGAAGGATAGCAAAAGAAGAACAAAAGAATGCCAACAAGTCCACCCACCCCCTACAATTGTTTGGTGTATTACCAATACGAAGTCCATTTCTTTGTGCACAAATAAACGAATCCTCCTCCCATTTTTCATTCGGAGCCAGTCTCCTTTAGGCAACGAGCCAGTCTCCTTTAGGCAACGGACAATATGTCTTCATTAGAAGCAACCGAAACATGCGTGCCGACTATTGGTAAGTCAGCTTCTTTCGGTGTACAATGCCATCATCCCACGTCTTCTTCTCGTTCATCTTGCAGTGCCAAAAGTTCTCCGTGACAAGAAGGTGGAGGAGCTCTATGCAGAATGGGTTGCACTCCCCAAAAGCGAAAAGAGTCAGTCAGTCATAAGATCCTCAATCCTCAACGAATAACTTGCGAGGCGTTCCTCATAATTCTCGCCTTCCATTTTGTTTTATTCCGCTGCCTTCTCGCCCGTTTGGCCTTCTCATCTTGAAATCCGGTGCTGCAATATTCCTTCTCTCCCTCTCTCTCTCTCTCTGTGTGTGTGTGTGTGTGTGTGTGTGTGAGTGAGTGAGTGTGGCTATATTCCTCCTTTCTTTTTTCTTCTACTTGAATCCTTCCTTTCTTTCTGCTGAAGGCTTAGACTGACGCCCAATCAATTTTTCTTTTTCGCTGATGTGCATGCACCCTCTCTTTCGCTCACCTTCTGGTATTGTTCCTCTTCTTCACCCACCCTCGCTGCGTTCTGTTCTTTCTTCTATCATATCTTGTCTGTCCTTGGATGACATGTTCCTCTTTTCTGCCACGCTCCTCTCCTCAAGCAGCCGCCGCCGCCCTCGACAAAATCATTCCCGCCAAGCCAAAGGAGAGGAAACCCGCCCCTCCGCCTTTCCGTCAGTCTGTCTACCTGTGCAAACGGAACAAAATCGACGTGTCCACAGAGGCAGATCAGAACTGCTTGCATGCACCTGTGCGCCATCCTGGATTGTACGGAGGGGGATGTTGTTCCACGAAGATTGTCTTTTCAGGAAGTGTCCTCTGGTTTGCCTCGAGTCTGCATGCCTCTCTTTTCCTTCTTTCTTTCGACCCACAAATCCATTCCTGTCTTTTCCTTCCTTCCTTCCTTCCTTACTTACTTCCTTTTTTGCCTCCTTGCTTACTTCCTGTGAAGCAGCCACGAGCTCGAAGGAGCGCGTGAGAGCACACCTGAGAGAGAAGATCCGATTCTGGATGGAGGGAAGCGGAAGTCAGTCAGGCAGACAGGCAGGGGGTGGAGAGGAGGGGGGGGGAGTGCTTTGGGGGTGCGCTGTTCGTTATGCGTGTTCGTTTAATCGTCGGTGTTGACTTCTGTGTCAATTGACTCTTCTGGTCTCTTTCAGGGACCTCGCTTCGGCTGCTGCCCTCCACTTTTTTTTTTGTCTTCATCTGTTCACCCGTCATTTTTCCCGGTGCCTTCTCTCTC
Organism: Chromera velia; assembly: GCA_018398765.1. NCBI lineage: Eukaryota > Chromeraceae > Chromera > Chromera velia. Next base: position 32,005 of record JAHBMJ010000491.1, on the reverse strand, counting down.
TCTCTCTCTCTCTCTCTCTCTCCCTCTCTCTCTGTTTGTGTGTGTGTGTGTGTGTGGCAGTGGAGGAGGCCGAGATCGTTGCGAAGAGCGATGAGATCATGGAGAAGTGCGAGGAAGAAAGTCAGTCACTAAGTGAGGGTGTCTTTGTGTGTGGTTTTGTCTCTCTTAGTCTTGCTTGTGCCTTTTGTGGTAGACGCAACGGCACTTGGTGCTTGAGTGATTAATTGATGAGACAGGAAAGTAAGAGTCAATTGAGACGACGTGCGTGTGTTTGTGCATGTGTTTCTGGAGATGAGAGAAAGAGCCATCAAAGTCTGGAGGAAGGGCGGAGATTCCCTTCACGGAAGGATCAAGGAGGGAGGGCCCTTCTTAGTTCTCCAGACTAGAGAGAGGCCCAGAAGGGAAGGGAAGGGGCAAACGAGAGGGTGGAGGGCATATTGAACGAAAGAAAGAACGGATTGGAAATGGCAGAGCAGCGGGGCCTGTGCGTCGATCGAGTGAATGAGTATGAGTGACCTGTCTGGCAATTCTTTTTTTCTCTCGATCGAAATGCGATAAGTTCATTGCTGAGGAAAAGAAAAGTGAACCTTGGGGAGCTCAAAGGGCGAGAGGGAAAGACAGACAGGGCGCGTCTGCGTTGTTTTTATTTTTTCTTCTCCACCCGGTCTGTACGCCCCCCGGGACATCCACGAAGACGCCCCTCTTTCTCTTTTTCTCTTCCTATCTGCCTGTCTCTGGGTCTGTGGTGTGTAAGAAAATGAATCCCAATTTCCCCCCCCTGCTGTGTGTGTCTGGCAGAGTCGACCGAACCTCTGCTCGACTATCTTCAAGGCCTCAAAATTGGTACGTGAGTGTGGCAGCCGTTTCTCTGTGTTTTTCTTTTGAGCGTCGAAAGAGAGGAAATGGAGAGCAGTCACGCAAACAAAAGTGTGTGAGTGTGTGTGCGTCTCTCTCTCTCTCTCTCTGTGTGTGTGTGTGTGTGTGTGAGAGAGAGAGAGAGAGAGTATACATTCGTTGAATGAGAGAGAAAAATCAGCAGAGACGAGGACAGTCGTTCCTTCACACCCGCCTGCCTGCCTGTCTGCACGAGTCCTCCAGTGGCGCGTGACTTCGATGGACTGCCCGTCTGTCTCTGTTCTTTGTGAAAACATCAGAAAGAAAGAAAGAAAGACAGACAGAGAAAGGAAAAGGAAAAAGAAGGGTCAGCAGGAGTCCATGAAGACTGCTGCCAGCAGCTGGATGCTCTTCCTTTCCTCACGCAAGAAAACTGAAGAACAGAACGGTACAAAAAAAAAAGAAAGAAAGAAAGGAAGACGACCAAGAGACGCACGGACCTATGCATGGCTATTCATCAAGAGCCAAAGAAGGGGACCTGGTGACAAGGGAGTGCCCAAGGGGACCTAGCTCTCTTTGGGTGTTCCCCCATTTGTTCTCCCTATTGTCTGTGTCCGCATCTCCTCCCCCCCCCCTCTCTGTTTCCATTGCGGCGTGCAGATCGGGTTGTGCGTCTCCGCATTGCTCAGAAGATTATGAACTACGTCGGGGCCCAGGAGAAAAAAATTCAACGTCAGTCAGGCAGATAGAAGGTCCAGCTCGGAACAGCTCAGTGAAAGTACAGATAGATCAACCGATGGCCTTGTCCGCCAGTGCACGCGACGGCATGGGACGAGAGAAGGGGATCGACTGATCCGCAGGGAGACGGCAAATACCGTCGTCTCTCAGTGTTTGTTCTTTTTGTTCTTGTGATTGTCTCTCCTCTTGCTTGGCTGCCTGAGTCCATCTATCCATCTTCTGCGGTGCTCGCCTCATTCCGTCTCGTGTATCCTAACAGTCCCTTTCATTTACCTGTGTGTGTGTGTGTGTATGTGTGTGTGTGTGTGTGTGCAGGGCGGTATCCCAGATACAAGTGGCCTCAGGAGGACATTGAGGCGCGGTTGAAGCTGGCTTATGAGAAGTGGAAGGAAGACGGTGAGGAGGAAGGAATGGATTGGAAGAGGAGAGAGATGTGTTGATGCGCTGAATCCATTCTCCTTGTCTGCTTCTCCTTTCTAGCACATGCGCATGGATTTGCTTCTGTCCACTGGAGAGGGGAGAAGAGAAAGAGAGAGGGCCGAATCTACTCTGCTCTGTCGCTCTATTTTGAGGGAAGCTCAAAAAGGCAAGAACTCTCGGATTGGATCTCTCTCTCCCTCTCGTTCCTGGTCGCTCTGTCTGTCTCTCTATCGCTCTATCTCTCCTCCTTTCCCTCACACTCAAACAAATACGCGCATCTATCTATCTATCTATCTGCATGCATGTGTGTTTGAGGAGCATGAGTGTTCCTTTTCGTGTGCGTCGTTGCGTGCAGGTGACCTGAGATTTTTGTTCAAGGAGTACCGCCGAACGGCATTTGAAATTCTCGAGGCCGACAAGCTGTTGAGGAACAACAAGTTGGGCGCGATGATCTTGGAGGATCTGGAGCCCGACATAGACTACGTCACCAAGACCGCCAAGAAGATCAGAGCAGTGACCAAATTCCACATCACCGGTCAGACGACGGAGGGGGTGAAGATCGGAGATGACTATGATGAGGATGATGAAGATGAGGAGGAGGAAGATGAAGATGAGGAAGAAGAGGAAGAGGAGGAGCAGAGGGAGAGGTCCGAAAGGGGAATCAGCATCAGGGCGTTGGAGAAGAAGGAGGAGAGCCGCCCTGTCTCTTCTTCGATAAGCTTAGAAGAAGAGGACGACGAAGAAGAAGACGAGGACGAGGACGATGACGACGACGACGACGACGACGACGACGACGACGACGACGACGACGACGATTATGACGACGATGAAGATGAAGATGAGGATGACGATGATGAGTAGGAAAACGAAAGAAAAAAATAAAGAAAGGGGGAGAGAGTAATTCTCTACGATTCCTGTCTGGCTCTTTGTTGTAATTGCATGTCTTCAAGTTTTTTTTGAAAGAGAGACAGAGAAAGCCGCCGGTCTCGTCTCTCTTGTACCGCTCTTCTCATTTCTTTCTTCTCCTCCTCGCCTTTCGTCCATTTCCACACCGACCGAAAGAAAAGAGGGGGACAAACAGACAACCTTAGAGTCCCCTCCTTTTCTTTCGTTCCGTCTCTCGTATCGGTTCCCCTCTCGCTTTAGTCACAGGCGGGAAGCAAGTGCCGGGACCACGTTCGGTAAAGCAACGTTGATATTCAACTGCATGGCGGTATGGCTGGCTGTAGTTGAACGGCAGACAATCATTTTTCATACACTTTACAGCAAGAACTTGAAGACGCTCGCAATGATGTCTCCACTGGCAACGTCAACCTGTGTTTAAATAGTTAGCAAAAAAAAAAGAAAAATGCATCAGTTTGATGATGATGACATGTAATTTACGAATTTAATTATGATTTATGTACCAGTTTTATGTACTCGTACGTAATTGTATAAAATTGAAGTGAATTGAGGTACTCAAGGACGGTAACCTATTTCTAGACGTATTTACTAAGCAGCGTTAATATCAAGTTCTAACTTATCATAGTCCATGAGAAATCGACGTGTACCTCTTAACTTTATTGAATTCCCTAGTAAATTCCCCTAAATTCTAGTTTAAATTCTTAGGTTCTTACAAGGCTAGTTACAGGGTGATTTAAGTAATCATATGAGATATGGTATAATGTAGTATCAAACTTAAGTAAACTTAAGTATCATGTAACCGCACAGTGCTGCAGAGGGGTCCGGCCATAGGCTACTTCCCCGAGCCTGAGAAGACAATTCTCGCAGTTCCTGCACGGTTTATGGAAGAAGCCAAGAGGGTGTTTGCCGAGTTTTTACCCAAAGAAGAGGAGGGAAAAGGAATGACCATAGTGACAGGGTGTAGACTCCTGAGAGGATTTGTGGGAGATGAAGCAGAGAAAGAGAAGTGGGTGGGAAAGAAGGTGGAAGAGTTTGTAAAGAGAACGGAGAGAGTGGCTGAAGCAGCTGTGCATGCGCCCCAGGAAGTGTACACGGCGTACGTTAAGTCACAACAGCGGGAGTGGGGGTTCCTGCAGAGGGTCAGAGAGGCAAGGGAAGAACAGTTTGATCCCCTCAAGGCAGCTATTCGAGACAGGCTGCTCCCAGCTTTGCTGTTCGGGAGGCCCCGCGACAGCCCCCCCACCGCCGTAGAGCAATGGATGCGAAAGGTCAGTGCACTGCCAGTTAGACTGGGGGGGATGGGGATTGACAATCCCAAGACAGAAGGGAGGGAAGCGAGAGCGACATCTCAAGCAGCAACGAGAGAGCTCATACGGGCTATTCAAGAAGGAAGAGAGGTAGAGGAGGAAAAACAACTAGGAAAAAGAAAGAGAAGAAAGGAAGGAGGCCCGCAAAGAGCACAGCCAGAGGAAGAGGGCGGAAGAGAAAGAGAGATGGGAGAGGGTGAAAGAAACGGAAGTTCCGGGGGTGACGGGGGAGCAGAAGAGAGCAGTCAGAGACGCAAAGGCAAAGCGACACTCGGGATGGCTCAGTGTGGTCCCATGAGAAGCGGACGACATGCTCCTTAGCCCGGAAGAGTTCCGAGATGCCCTCACCCTACGCTACTAATTTAAGGCGCAGGAAGACAAAAGGAATTGCAAGGGATGTGGGGGTAGCTGGGGGCTGCAGCCGCCCTCAATTGCAAGAGAGAGGGACATCATTATGATGTCGGAAGGAGACATAACGAGGTAAACCAGGCGTGGTGTGACCTGGCAGAGCTGGCGTTCGCCTTGGCAGTAGGAAGGGTGGAGCCAGTAGTGAGGGCAGAGGGAGAGGTAACGGGTTGACCGGCCCTCTATGGAGACTTCTCAGTGTGGGGACTCTGGGCAAGGCAGAGGCAGGCAATCTTAGACACAAGGGTAGTTAATATTCAGGCCGCCTCCTATGTACAGGGTGACTGGCAGAAAGTTCTCACCCGGTCAGCCATGGGGAAAAAAGAGCAGTATGCCGAGCCGTGCAGGGACAAGGGGTACAATTTCACGCTCCTCGTCAGCAGTGTAGATGGGGCCCTCGAAAAGGACGCCGAGATGTTCCTAAAGAAGGTAGCGCATCTTGTGAGTCTGAAGTGGGATAGGACATACGGGCAGGTGTGCGCATACATGAAGGCAAGAATGTAGGCAGCGCACCACAGAGCAGCCAGCGGGTGCCTGTGGGGCACCAGGGGAGAGGTGCAAAGAGTGAGCGTTGAGGGAGGGGCAGCGGCAGTGGTAGCACTCGGATAGAAGAAGTGACAATCAGCCGTTCCTAACGGAAAAGGCAAGGTCGTGGGAAGACATGGAGAGCTCATAGGTGCTTGAGGTCGAGGGTTTAGAAGGTTTTAATGTAGGTTTTAATAGATTGGTTTGACGTTGATGATGCTAGCTATTAGGGTTTGAATACCATTATTTTACATAAACAGTATTATACACTACAGCTTACATAAACTTTACATATCGTATGCTTTCAGTACGTGTTCAAAAATACCGTCTATGCAGACATATACCGCGTACACAATATTATTACTATACGTTCGTATTTAATTATGAAATCACTTCTAGAATCACATAGATTCCAAAACATTTTGCTGTGCATTGCAGCCATTGCTTGATTTAGCCTCCGATTTAGCCAACTCCAACTAAAGGAGCAGTAGCAAGGCTGACAGGGTCAAGAACGTGAAACCCTAGGTTGACCCCATCAACAGCCTGCCTCTGCGCCTGCAAACGCCGACCTGCACCTTCACTTATCTCTCGACGTGTATTCGTCACTTCTGCGTCTGCCTGTTCCCCTTCTCTTCCTCTTTCGGCACCACTGCTACAACCGCAGACCCTACGGCGAACGCGGATGCGGCGCTCGACCCTGTCGTAAAAGATGCGACGGACCATCTCCGTCATGAGCCCGTCCCTGCTAACAGGCACTGCCCCCTTAGACCTGTACGTGAGCCACGCCCCGCTGTGCAAGAAGGGGCTTTCCTTCGGGGTACTGTACACATGGACCTGCATACACAGAATCATAGCACGCAGCGTTTTCAAACAGTTTCTCTCTCTCTCTCTCTCTCTCTCTCTCTCTCTCTCTCTCTCTTTTCTCTCTCTCTCTCTCTCTCTCTCTCTCTCTGTGTGTGTGTGTGTGTGGAAAAGTCTCTCTCTCTCACTCTCTCTCTCTCTCTCCCTCTCTCGCTCGCTCGTGTGTGTGTGTGTGTGTGTGTGTGTGTGGAAAAGTCTCTCTCTCACTCTCTCTCTCTCCCTCTCTCGCTCGTGTGTGTGTGTGTGTCTGTCTGTCTGTGGAAAAGTCTTTCTTTCTTTCTCTCTCTCTCACCACACACACACACACACACACACACACACACACACACACACACACTCACACACACTCACACACACAAAACATCACACACACACACACACACACACACACACAGAGAGAGAGAGAGAGAGAGAGCAGATACGCGGCAACTGTCCCTGCAAGCCTATAGATCCCGGCAAAGCTACACACAGACAACACAGCGCGACAAACACGCACAACTCTCAGAGTAAGTGACCAAGCGACAGGTGATTACCTGTCAACAGGTTATGACAAACACATGCAGAGACGCGAGCACAGCATGGAGAGACCGAACTTACCGGTGGGTAAGTACACTTCATTGACGTCTACACGTCTACTCATGGAGCAAGCAAAGTCTTTCACCGAGAGGATCAATGAAAGCCGGCATCCCTCTCTGTACTGTCTGTCGGGTGCATACGATGCAAAAGCAGCTCCATGCAACCAATCCAGCACGATACGATGCGGAGCTAGAGAAAACAAAAGAAAGCCAACGTGAACTCCGACCTACGCATCAATCAAACAGCGGGCACCGTCCATCAGTATGCATCAGAATGGGTGTACTCTCTCTAGCTCAATCCTGCACTCTGCAGGACAAAATGACCGATAGATCCATCAATTCACTGACGTAATAACTCCATACCCACCTGTGAGGCGTTTGCGAGCACAGCTGCGATGTAGGCAAAAGAGCTTCCTCCCGAGACCAAAACGTCGGCATTAGTGATGTGTCCCAGGTCGTGCAGCATCTCAAAATTCCCCACAAGCACATCCCCCGACACACCGTCCAACCAACTGGACCACCACAGGAGGTCTTTCCGTCCTTCTCCCTTCTCCCCTACCCCCCCTATGGCCCTCTGCATGTCCTCCACTGTCCAGACCCTAGGATCCGAGTGATCCTCAAAGTTCGTGAACGCGAAGGAGCGCGCAGTGTACCCGAACCTCGATGCAGCAGCCCCCAGGACGCGCTTGACCGTAGGGTAAAACGCGGTGTCGTACTGGAGGTTGATGTCCCCCCTGCGTACATGCCACGCAACAGAGAGGATGCGCTCGTTGCAGAAGGCGCGACATCCCGAGAGCTCATTCAGAGACACCGGGGCGGATGCGGAAGATGACGATGATGGGGCTGCTGCTGCTGCATGGGTCGTCTGGATTCGCCCATCCTCCAGCGCCCGGGTCCATAAGGCGCGTAGTAGACACTGGGTGCTGGCGAGCAGCCCCGGGGAGTTCGTAGTGCACCAGAGCCCATCGCACCAGTTCTCCATCGCCCCCCTGGATTCCACCACGACACTACACTCCCTGCCCATGAGCTCTGCCACCGCATGGGTGCGGTTGCGGGCCTCTACAAACTCCAACCGCGGGAACTGTGCGGTGAGTGCCGTGGAGTTCGGAAAGGGTCGGAAGAGTTCCCGTATCCATCCGTATGGTGAGTGGGATGTGTGCTTCTTCATCCACCCCTCCTCAACTGTATCGAATACAGAAGTTGAGAGCACAAGCGTGCTCCTGGTCCGGATGGCCAGATCCATCGCTACGGACAGCGCAGTGAGCTGGTGGCCTAAGCCGACTGCCACCGGGAGGAAGATGACTGCCCTGGGGCACTGTGGGTCGATTGTGTAAAGCGAATACTCGAGAAGCAGTGGGTCCTGTGCGCAGTCATCCGCGTCTCCTGACTTTGATTCGAAGTCTAGGGGCGGGGGCGGGGGCAGCGCTCGGCACCAGAGACCACTAACCAGAAAGAGCAAGCTGCATATCCAGGCAAAAAGAAAGGTGAACAGACTGACAGCAAGCACCCAGGAAACGGCGGCTTTGCGCTGCCGCATTTCGCTTTTGATATTTGAGGTTCACAGTGCGCTTTGGCAGATCACGCAGCACGCGCGTCCAGTCTGGCACTTCTCGTGGCTCGGAACTGTGAGTTCATCTCACGTTTTCATGAGACCAATCATGAGACGGAGTATCAAATCTGAATTTTGTGCATGAGTTCAGACAGACCACAGCGGAGATGAGGCGCACGACATCGACTGGAGAAATCACCGAAAGCACCTGCGAGAATGATCCAAACGTCTGTCAGCCGCCATTCCCATATTCGATACGTCGGCCCTTGCTCGAAAGCACGCCTTGCACTGAGCTACCAACTAGATCCGACTAGCTGGGCGAGACGATTCGAGATCGATGCCATCACATTGCCATCGATCACGCTGTGTGCTCCTGCATGCATGCATGCACGCATGTAGACGGGCCCACGGGCAAGCCGGGAAGCGCGGGAATCAGCACATGCATGCATGCATCTAACGCATACAAGCAAGCTAGCTTGCGAACGGCCCCGGAAAGCAAGAAAAATGACCACTGGTTGACGCACGCAAGCTCTTTCGAAGCGCGAAAAGATACGTACCGGCGATAGTTTGGTAAGTGCTTCCCGCCTCGGTTTCCGGGGCCATGGTAGTTTTGACGCTTTTCTGAGCCAATTTGGAACAGAGCTTTCCAGGGCCTTTATAGGCGTTTAGGGCCTTTTTTTGATGCTATGCATGTGTGTGGGATTGTATGGACCCAGAGAAATTGTTTCATAAGTGCCTCTCACTTCACTTTCCGGAGCGATGCAGAACCTCCCTGAACCTAAGTACCACTTGAAAAAATATAATCAAGATCATCTCTATCTGCGGCATCTTTTTTCAAGAGACTGTCCACGCATGCGGTGGAGATGGTCAAGACACTGTCCAGATATGCGGCTTTGGCTTTCAAGACACCATAAATGATCTGCGCCTACGGTGCAGACTTTCAAGTATATTTAAAAATGCGGCCTAAACTTTTAAGTGGTAGTTAGGTTTAGGAAGGTCCCATACAGTGGTCATGCGCAGTTGCGGTGGGGGCGCGGCGGCAACGGCGGTGTTGGGCGCATTATGACGTGATACAATGTAGGTACTCGGAGTCCGTACTCCATAATATACTACAGAATGAATTAATTTTATTAACAAGGACATATAAAGACCTAAAAATAAGAAACATTTTGAATTGTGTATTAGTATTAGTATTGAATTGTGTTCCGATGATGTATTTGCACAATACTTTAATTTTTACTTACCTCCGTTTACTTCTAGGTTTACTTCCGGTAGCCTTGTAGTACTAGCCTCACTACATAGTACATACGTGATATTATCACTGCATATCCTTATCAATCGTTACAGTAATATATACATCAATCATTATTCTTGTTGAAACAACTAAAGACAGTGTTCCGACTTTATTGTTGTTTTAGGAGATCATCAACAGTCATCAAGCTATGAGATCCTCTTCAATACGCGCCTGCTTTGCTCTTTGGCTGCTGTATACCTGCAAAAAGGCAAAAGAATCATACAAAACCAAAATCAGAACGATTGTTAGCACGCATGCATGCACGCACGCACACACACACACACACACACACACACACACACACACACACACACACACACACACTCAGAGGTAGAGCAGGATGACAGTCATCAGAAAAAGAAACCGTGTGTAAAGACATGAACAGAGAAGTGGAGCGACAAAAAAAACCCCAAACGAGAAAGCAAACTACGCCACTCCAAATAACAAACGAAGGATGAAAAAAGAAAAACGCTCCCCTACGTACGGCTTGAAAACAAGCGCATCACCCGAGAGAGACCAACTCGATCCACCAACCTTTTCGAGAAAGGAATCAAAATCCACACGAAGTTGAGGAGCCGTCTCAGGACAGAGGAGGTGCACGTTCTTGCCGCCCGTCAGTGCCGATAGCTTGGCAGCTGCAGGGGGTGCATGTGATCGAAAGAAACAAAGGAGAGAGAGAGAGAGAGAGAGAGAGAGAGAGAGAGAAAAGATAGACAAAAGAAAAACAAGAGACGGAGCTTCCATCTGGTTTGTGAACAAAAAGGGGTCTGGTGGATCCACCAGGGACTTGATTGATTGATTGATTGATTCTGGAACATGGGAACGACCACGACGCCCCTTCCACCCTTTCCTCTCCCTTCCACCCGCTTGTGAAGCTTTCCGTATCCAAAACTCTCTCTCTCTCGCTACGGGGATCCCCTCTCTTTCTCTTGAAAGAAGCGGCCAGAACACAAAGAGAGAGAGAACAGGTCGACTTGGCGGGAAAGAAATTCAATGAAGAAGATCGCCTGAGTTTTCAATCAAGAAGCCAGCCAGCCTCTTGGAACGTATAATAGAAGAAGCCCAAAAAAAAATTCAGACAAAAAAGGAACGAACGACAATTAAGATAGCCGAGACAAGCACATGATCCGATGAGAGAAGGAGGGAGGGAGGGAGGTTGATGACTCGATCTCCCACTCTCGGTGTCGTTGCATGCCCCCTTCATGGCACAGAGCCAGCGGGAGGAAATTAAGTCGACCCAACACGCAGTTACCATTTCCTCTTTTGTGTCATTCACACGTCTGGCAGAAAAAAGTCTAGCGGACTCAATCACTCTTCAACTCACTGACTGACTGATGACTGACTGACGTGGAGCGAATGCCTGCGTCGACTTCGCACTGGTAGAGGACCCCACGAGCTGCTCAGATTGGAAAGGCAACGGTGAGACACGTGGGAGGGAAAGAGTGCTTACATACACTCACTCATGCAGGCGGAGAAAGAAACTTGGTTGGATGGACGGATGAATAGATGGATGGCTTCCCTCTGGACACTGATGGACCACATGCACTTAGAAGAGGGCTGAATGGAAAAGCACTCAAAAACCAGAACAGCTGCGCTCTAACCTTCAGAACTAGAACGAATTAACCAACATTCACCTATGCACCCACCAGATAGAAGAGACGGCCGATCTGCACATATGAACGGGCACCCTACCCACCCACATAATTATATCAACAGTACCACCCATTTGATGGGCTGACCGTCGCAATGCAGGAAGGAAAGCAAATGCATCTGCACGCACCCTTGCAGACAGACACCCCAACCAACTGTATGTCTTTGCCGTCTCGCCCTCCTTCCCCTTTGTCTCTCTCTATCTCTATTTCAAGTACACCTGATACATTTTTTTACGCCGACAGAGCGATCCCCCAACCGACCAGTCGACCGACTGACCATACAGAGATTTCCAGGGATTCCGTTGGAGGCCGCGAATTTGTCGTACCTGCATGTATGTATTCAAGAAGCATTGAATTCAACACGAACACGAGATCAAGAAGGGAAAGAGAGAGAAACAAGATGACGGAAGAGAAGGGAGAAACTTTCCTTCGTCTGCTCTCCGAATCGGACAAAGAAACAAAAAGGCTGAGAGAAAGAAAACAGGACCAGGAGGAGGGAGGCAACGCATGAAGGTTCTCTGCGAACTCCCACTGCATACTGAATCTCTACACTCTCTCTTCCTCTCACCTTCCCCTCTCCACTCCGCTGACTGACTCACCACTGCTCGACCTCTTTGCAGTTCGCAGGCACCTCAGGGTTGTACACAAGCACGCAAGCAGAGGACTCTCTCTGAATGGCAGGCCAACATTTTGACAACCTGCAGATAGATGGACGGACAGAGAGCGTGACAGTAGTCATTTTAATACTCTTTTCGTCAGACAGACAGAGGGAAAGCGGTAGAGAAAGGCAATCAAAACGGCTTCTTTCGTCCGCACGACCTCTCTTCCTTCCTGTCTGAACACGCAGGGAGACAAGACAGGCGGTCAGATAGACAGAAAAACAAACAGACATACACGCATACATGTGTATGTCCATGAACCAGAAATAAGGTGAAAAGGTTAACACAGAGGTGCTGTCCGTCTCCCACGCTCTGCCTCTCTGTAAGAGCAGGGAGCGCGTTTTTTTCTTCCACCCACTCACTTCTGGTCTCCCCCCACGTCCCATAGTTCTACCGCAAAGTTCTGCTTTGAGGTCGGCAGCTCCCGTTCGAACTCCAAAATCCTGAAGGGAGGGAGGAAAAGGGACCAGAGTGGAAAGGAGGGAGGCAAGCAGGCAGGCACAGCGAAATGATTCTTCAAATCCTGGAGGCATGCAAGCAGGGAGGGGGAGGATTGCACAGTCGATCTACGCAGGGCCACTCGGGGATATGGTAGACCATTCAGACACAACCTTATCCTCTTACTCTCATGAAGCTTCACTCACGTACTCTCAAGCGCAACGCGACGCACAGACGGACACTGAAGAGAGGGGCTGAAGGGGAAAGAGGCATTTAAAGGTGAAGACAAGAGATGAAGAAAAACCGTTCTGTTGCTCTTCCAAGCACACTCTCCATTCGTCTCTGTGGGGCTGCCTGGGCGGATGGATATCTGCTCTGAGGTCTCGTCACTCACCTGCACCCTTCCGTCTTCCTGTAGACTTCCGATGGCTTGTCGGACACATCCGCCAGCACGTTGGAGAGAAACGACTTCCCCGACTGGCTTGGCCCCACCACCAGGACCTTCACCGACATCCTGTGGTTTGGATCGACAGAACTGGTCACACAGACAGAGAGACAGAGACTGGTGACCCAGAAGCAACACCTGTGCGGATTTTCTGTTCCACGTCTATATGCAGATTCAAATATACATACGGCCACTGCCTGACAGTTCAATGAGCCCTCGGCACTTCCGATTAAGACTTTCTTCTGCCTTCGAAGAGATGCCAGCTAGAGGAAGAATCAAGCGAGAGAGGAGTTAACAAACAACACTTCGCATGCAATTAAGTTCTGTGCGTGGCGCGCATGTGGATTTTCTTTAGTGTCTCTCTGGTGCATGTGGATGCATGTGGCGCGCCATCCGCGCGCGCGGGATTGCATGGTTTTTCTCGGGTGCGACCATGCATCGTGCATGCATGCGACCGATACCGCGCCTCTCCGGGCGTGTATTGGTCCGGTATGCATATAGGTTTGGTTCGTATTTCCGTCAATCCTAGTTGCTCTACATACGGAATACACCCAACAAGTTGGGTGAGTGCCTCGGGGGCCCTGGGGGCATTGTTAGCAAGCAGGCGACTACCTCGCAGGCGCCGGTATAGCTCTGAGTGAGCATGAAATCGAACCTTCAAGGGTGAACAAAATTATTAAAAGTAGGTCGATGTGATGAAATTGAATTATACAGTTAAATGTGGCTGTAGTAAAGTGTATGTTGGTAAAATATAGTGAAATGGAAAATCATTATATAATGAACTATACATAGAAGAAGGGCTATACTGTTGCAGAAGAGAAGTCTGCACCTCAAATCACCTCTAACTTCTACCATTTAACATCTTGTTGTACTTGAAAAAAAATACTATAGGAAAACAAAAATTAGAGCATATATATGCATGTACAAGATTTTATAAGTATGACATATAAAAGTATCATGTGTGCGAATATTAACTTTATATTTACTAGGGTTAGGGTTTTTCACTGAAATTTTTAGGGAATAATGTTATATGTGAAAGAAGATAAATAAAACAGATTAATGTTTTCTACACAATTCTAAAGTAAACATTGAGTGTGAACTACAGTCTAAAGATACGTATAAGTTTAATTTTTTTTGTATCATTCATTCAAAAAGGAATTGTGATAAAAAATCTAGTAAAAGATAAATGTTTATTCAGAGAATTGAATTATGTAAAGAAATCAATTGTTTCTATGGTGTAGAACGTTAAAAGAATGCATGATCGAGTAAGACCGTATGATGAATCACAAAAAGAACATATATGCATGATCATTACGAGTTGTATTGTAGGATCAAATGCACCACTGTGATTTTAGTTGATTTATAGTACATATCGGTGAATAGTAGATCTGTGCAGAGCCAGGAACAAGTGTTTCAGTGGAAGGAATTTCAATCATGTGAACGCTGTATATACAGTAGAAGTCAGTAGTCTAAGAACTGCATATGCGTGCATGCATGGCTCCATGTACTAACAGAATGAATGAAACCTTCCTGATACCCAATGATTGCATGAGTTTCAGTGAGCGGTTTGAAGTATCTTCTCTGTCACGTAATCATTTTTTTTGTAAAGAACGCACAACAAGACTGAAGGGATTTTTTAAGAGCTGGAGCTGTGAAGTTTGTACCAGAATTGCATGAATCCATGTTTTTGAGATATGTAGAGGGCATCAAACAGTCTGATATGCATGCATGCATGAGTAGTAAATTTTGAATGAGTACAGAAGGCCCGTTGATGTGTATCGGCAACCGCATGTATGTTCAACGACTTCAGAGTGTTTCAGACTCGCTCATTCGGAGTCCTGCTGCGTATCCCAGTCAATCTCATTGACAACGGCGATGGAGTTGAAGACTTTGTGGGTGATGCTCGACACGTCAGTGACCCGCAAGTACTTGATCGCGTTGATCATAGTCAAATAGGTGGTTAGGTTTATGGTCAAGCCCTGCAGGGGGCACGGGTCCGTAAGGTAGGTGCCGTTGGTCAATGTGCGGTTGGAAACCATGCCGGAGCATTTAAAGAAAATCCAGGTGTCGGTTCGCTTCCATAGAACGCATGACTTATTGCACACGTAGCATGTAGGTAGAGGTATAAGGTAGTAGAACTTCTTCCAGCCATTGCTGAAGGGGGAGATGACGAGATTCTCAAGGGTGGTATCAATCATACCAGTCACGGCGTTAAGATCGATCATCAAGTGAACCCCAGGCTCGCTGAAATTCGATGGCACGATATGGTTCAGAGTGGAGTCACGGATGTAGGTGGTATCCGTAGCAGGCTTAAACTCGTTTGGGAGGAGGCGGAGGGCCCTTGTAAGCTGCGTACAGTACTAAAGGCTCAATTACGATAAGCGTAGATCGTAGGCAGACTCACATCAAAGTGTGACCTAGCAGAATCAATCTGTTGATCCACTATTCAGACCAGTCAACACCATAATCGAGAGACTGACACAGAACAACTTTCGTACGCAAAGGTCAGACGTCACTTTATTCAGACTGAGCGCACGCAGCGTTGCGAGGTTGGCGGCGGCTCTTAGGCTAACGCGGCGTGATGCTCGTGATAGGCCCACACCTGCCTGCCTTCTGAAGCTGACGTCCACGCTCAGCTCAATCACTCAGACCATCGAAATCGAACTATAGAGGCATGAATGAAGTCGGTAAGCCACGACCGACACCACAGTGTGCCTCTTCTATCACATGTACATGACATCCTCGGAATCACTCTCAGTATCTTTAGGCTGAGAAGCAGATAGCCAAAGAGCATACAGCCTAGGAAGCTGCGTCTCTAACTGACAGATTCGCACCCCGCTCCGTACGGCATTCTCGACTGCACTGACGTGTACCACACGTCTTCTCAACTTCATCCCACACCTGCCTGCCTTTTTCTTCACTGCTTCTCTTCTTTTCTCCGTGAAGGCATGCAGGGCTTCCTTTGTATGCATGAGGCTGACTGACGGTTCCCATGACGCATTCTTTTTACTCTTCTCCTTCCACCAGACGAGATAGTGCGCCTGTCCGTCGATCCGCCTATGATCCAGAATTTTTTCAACTTCATACTCCACCTCTGGAGAGGTTAGAAGGCAGATGGCAAGCAACGGATCAGTCTTCTTCCTCTCGTACTTTTTTAAGAAGCAGACATTGATCACGTTGTGTGTTCGTACGCCTGCAGGGAAAATGAGCTCATATGCGTTGTCGTATATCTTTTTTTCTACCTCAAAGGGTCCATAATACACCGGCTTAAGTTTCCTCACTATTCTTCCTGGCTTTCTATCTCCTTTGAAGTAAGAATTACGGACAAGTACGTAGTTTCCAGGCTCGAAAGATACTTCCCTCTTGTGTGGATCTACCTGTTGTGCCATCTGCTCTCTTGCCTTCTGCAATCTTTCTTTTGCTCTCATAATTTCTGCCTCTCTGGCGTCTGTGAATTCTGCTGCTGGAGGGTAGAAAGATTTCGTTTGTACAGAGATAGAAGGCAGACGAATGGGATCGCAGCCGTACAGAAAACGGAATGAAGACATGCCAAAAGCTGAATAAACTGAATCACAATATGCAAACTGACACACAGCCAACCACTTCGGCCAGTCTGACTGGTGTTCATCCATAAAACAATACAGCATTTGCTCAATCGTTTGATTGTCTCTCTCTGTCTGTCCATCCGACTGTGGATGCCCTTTCATGCTCATGTTCAATTTTGTCTTCCACAGTCGAGCAAGCTCCTGCCAAAAAGCAGAAAGGAAACGAGGATCACGATCACTCACCACCGATTGAAGCATCCCGTACTCGAGGATCACTCGTTCAAAGACTGCCTCTGCCGTCCCCCCTGCCGTGATTCCTGAGAAGACTGCAATTATGAAGCAAAGAGTTTTAGACAGACGATCGATAATAGAGAGAATTCCATCCACCTATTCACTCTTATACAACACCCTCGGGAGTCCAAATATAAAATCAAGAGAGAATGACTGAAATGCAAATTCAGGAATTGGAAGTGGATGCAGGAGGCCTTGCTGCTTCTCTGTCAGTCTCTTCCCTCTCTGGCAAATGTCACACTTCCTCACATACTGCTAGACCAACACATACATATACGGCCAGTAGAAAGAGCCAGCCAGTTTCAGATAAGTTTTCTCTCCCCCCAAATGTCCCCCCACGGCTGTGTCGTGGTGTTCATAAATCAGATTTTTCTGCAGCCTTTCTGTCGGGACTGCCAGTCGATCGTTGAAGAAAAGCAGTCCGTCTTCCATATGAAAAGGTTGCACTCTCAGCCGTAGTCGCAGACTCTGAGGCACTCCTTTCTCAGGATGCTCTACTGTTTCCTTTATTTCCCTCCAGAACTGTTCCTCCTCATACCCCTTTCTTATCTTCCCCAAGAACTCTTCATCTAGCTGTATATACACTTCATTCAAGAGAAGCTCACAGACGTCTTTTCTCTCTTCCTGCACCTCTTTCGTCTGTGCGGCCAACCCAGGCACCCTGCTTAATGCATCAGCCACCCTGTTTCGCGCACCTGGGATGTACCGAGGTGTAATCTTGAGCTCATCAAACCTCGAAACGAATCTGCGCATACATGGAGACATCAGGGTACGGTCAGCAGACACATTCACATATTTCAGAGACTCATGATCCGACCATACCTTGGTTGTATGATTCACGTATGGTCTCCACGTCTTCACTGCAAAAACACACCCTAGAAATTCTTTCTCTCTAATATGATACTTCAATTCTGCTGGGCTCATACGACGAGAAGCAAAAGCACACGGACGTAAGTAACCAATCAGATTCTCCAGATCCTCTTGCATCAAAGCGACACCCAAGGTCTCAGTCGATTCGCATACGTCCACAAAAATTTCAAATGGGCGGGCAGGATTGGGAATGAATAACTCAACTGTATTTCTGACTGTTTCTTTCAGTACTTGAAAACTTCTCTGTTCTTTTTTTTCCCATTCAAATACCCGCTTCGCTTTCAACAAAGCATAGAGAGGTCCCGCTTTCTCACTGAAATGGAGAACGAATCTCCTCATCCAATTCGCAAACCCTAAGAAAGAGAGCACGTCCTTTCTATTCTTTGGGGTCGGCCACTAGTTGACTGCCTCTGTTTTGCTGACCTCTGGTCGAACCCCAATCCTAGAAATTCTCAAGCCCAGAAAGGTCACCTCACTCTACATGAAGTGGCACTTTGAGAGCTTGACATACAGATTGTTCTCACTGAGCAAACGCACGACAGTGCGAATATGTTTTTTATGTTCTTCTCTAATGCATGAATAAATGAGGATGTCATCCAGAAACACCGAAATGAAACGATCGAGACAGGATCGAAGAGCAAATTGAATCAGCTTCATCGCAGAAGGTGGCGCGTTCATCAAACCGAAAGAAACGACCAGCCACTCAAAAGAGCCATATCGTGTTGTAAAGGCTGTCTTAGGGATGTCTTCCTCCCTGACTCTCATTTGATGATAGTACTGATATAGATCTAGAGTCGTGAAAAATCGTGCCCCATGGAGTTGATCAATTAATTCCTGCGGATGAGGGAGTGAATGCTTATCTTTTATTGTAATGCAATTCAAGCCTGTGTAATCGCAACACATCCTCATCGATCTGTCTTTTTTTTGTACGAAAAGAACAGGAGCAGCATAAGGAGAAGCAGACGGTTGAATGAATCCTTGTTCAAGATATATGTCTAGCTGTCTCCTCAGCTCATCTGTCTTTCCTACTTATAATCGGTAAGGTGGACGCGCAGGAGATGAATGACCAGGCTCAAGTTCAATTTTGAAGTCCAAATGAGGACCTCTAGACGGTGGCAGATGAGAGAGTCGATCAAGGAAAAGAGATGCATGATCTGCCATAATTTCTTTCACATCACGAGGCACCTCTGGATCCGGTCGATTGAGAAATGTACGTACTTCAGAAAGATTGGAAGAAGAATAGACAAGATGATCAGAAGAAAGAGAAGAAAGAAAGTCAGACCCATAAATCCCCTTGTCATCCATTCTCCCCTAATTCACTCACTTCAGTTGTCTGCACTTCGCACTCCTCCTGTGCAGGTGGTCGTGGGCGCACCGTCTCTATGTACACGATATAAAACGGCGCTCTCCTCTTGATGCAACGTCTAGCCTGCACAAGATTCAAGAAGGGAGGGCAATTTTTTTCTTTCTTGTACCCTCCCTTCAAAATCACTTCATGGCGTTTGAAAGAGAACCAAAAAGACCGAGTTGGATGGTCGAGCTCGACGTTGTGTGCGTCACTCCATTTTTGACCGAGGATCACGTCATAGCCATCCAGGTCAGCAAGCAATGCACCCACAATTTTTGAATACCCCTGTACTATGCGCAGAGGCACTTGAGGTGTATACTCACTAACCGTAGCGTCCAGTCTCCCATTCTCCTTCACCGCCATCCGACATCTCATAGGGGTCGAAAACCTGTAAATATAGAGCTGCCGATTGTGTGTAAACTTGTTATCAACAAAAATGTCACCAGCTCCATTATCATAAAACACTTTGACTAGACTGCCAGCAATCGTGCCTTGATAGACAAATCCCTCTCTGTAACTTTTATCACCATCATCTTCTTCTTCCTCCCCCGACCCCTCACCTTCTTCCTTAATATTTCTTATTTCTTCTTCAACTTCTCTATGTACCTCAGGTTCCCGAGGAACTATGACGCGATCATCCTATCTCCGGCTGGGAATCGTTCTCACTCCTGCCATTCGTCTAGGTCCCACCCGACGCGTTGGTTGTGACCCCCGGGGCGGTAAAGACGTTCGCCGACCAAACGATGGAGTGTCGCTGAAGGTACGCCCCTGTCCCCCCAAAGGAACATTGCTTCCGAACCCCCTGCCTGGCTGACGAGTCTCCTCCCTCCCCCCCGCTACAGAGGGTGACCCAGAAGGAGAAGGGTATCGAGCCCCCTCATAATATCCGTGAGGAGAGCTTTCTCGTCGAAACTCGGGAAACTGGGCTGCTTACTGTGGAGGTTCCCGCCATCCTCCGAATGGGGACGTGTACATGGTGTATGCCTGCGGAGGACCGCGTAACCCATTCCAGCATTGCCTTATCTGATGATTGGGATCACCACACCGGAGGCAAAGTCCCCGTCTCCATCTTTCCTCCCACAGGGCCTGGGGCAATCTGGGGTCGCAAAGCGGCATGCCACGACGCACCCCACAGAGTTCCATCGGAGCCGGTCCAGTTGGATCAATCGGTGGAGACTCCCCTAGAATCGGTCCTGTCCCTGTGGCCCACTTTCCTCCCCGAGCTGATGCCTGTTGAAGCCAGGCCTCATTGTCCAAGGCCTTCTCTATGGCCTCTTGCAGAGTCTGCGGCTCCCGTCTCTCGGTCTGAAACATGACGGCAGGTGGCAAACCCTCAATTTAGCTGTCGAGGAGGTCCCACTCACTCGTCTCTGCCTTTTTCAGCTTCAAAGCCTCGACGTCGAACTTGTTGTTGTAGTTGCTGACAGTTCCAGTGCACTTGAAGATTACGATCTTCTTCTTTGCTGCCCTGCGAACGTGCTTATCTCTCTACTGACGAAGCAATGTGTCCTTCAAGGCAGGCCAGTCGCAAAACGCAATGCCGTCCTCCAACTTTACCAAGTTAAACCAGTCCTTGAGTTCAGGGCTCAAGTAAGACTTGGCCAGACCGAGTTAACGTTCCGGAGCGGTCTGAACATTCGTAAACCAATCGTCCATATCAGTGTACCACCTTTCTGTTTTCTCCCGCACTCCCGTAAAGATATCCGGATTCTTCAGTGTAGTCCTGAGAACTTGTTCTCGAACTTCAGGCGCCTGAGGAGGTAGACTACCTTGTCCGCCTCCAAACAACATGCCGTCTCCTTGTATATCCATTGGCTGCTGGACTGCCGCAGCAGCTTGCTCTATCTGTCTTTGCTGCAGTTCTGCCAGTATCTGCCCTTACTGCTGCTGGGTCTGCTGGACTGCGGTGAGGCCCTACTGAACCTGTAGCAGAGTCGCACCTACTTCCGCCTGGAACTGTTCAAAAGACATTAAGAAAGAAAATCAGAATGGGCAAAAATTTGTCCCTTCGCCGAACCAGCTCTGTACTACCAGACTGTAAGCTGCGTACGATACTAGAGGCTCAATTACGATAAGCGTAGATCGTAGGCAGACTCACATTAAAGTGTAACCTAGCAGAGTCAATCTGTTGATCCACTATTCAGACCAGCCAACACCACAATCGAGAGACTGGCACAGAACAACTTTCGTACACAAAGGTCAGACGTCACTTTATTCAGACGAGGCGCACACGGCGTTGCGAGGTTGGCGGCGGCTCTTAGGCTAACGCGGCGTGATGCTCGTGATAGGCCCACACCTGCCTGCCTTCTGAAGCTGACGTCCACGCTCAGCTCAATCACTCAGACCATCGAAATCGAACTATAGAGGCATGAATGAAGTCGGTAAGCCACGACCGACACCACAGTGTGCCTCTTCTATCACATGTACATGACACATGGCGGCGGCCCTAGCGCGGCGCGATACTCGTGATAGGCCCACAGCCCTGATGAGATTGGCTTGCTTGACATCCTGAGCGGATGGGCAATGGACGTTCCATGCGAGCTTGTAGTCCCGGTTTTCGATGGCACGTCCCATAGCACACGAGTACTTATCGCCGTAAAAGGGTTAAGCAACGTTCGCCAGGTCCTGTCGATCGATAACCGGGTGGTAGGGGCTCTGCCCTGGAGGTGCGCAGGCGTATAAAGCTTGCACCACTTACGGTTACATGGCAGTAGTCGAGGAGTCACCAGTCCTCTGTGAGAAATTAATGGTAATCTTCGAGGTAGACATGGTGGACTCTCAATGTAAGTTAGAGTGCAGGTCAGTTATGGTCAGATGATAATAAAAAGGAATGGACCTTCAGATGTAAGCAGAGTCGGGAGTTTTGCAGTTTCTGGACGATGTCTGTTGGGTGGAAGAACGATATTTTGTATTCTCAGGAGTTTGAGTGCAAACCAAACTGATCCAAGCTGTTTGGGAGTGTGAAGATCTGGTGAAAAGGTGCATGAAAGAATGAGATGAGAGTGCATGCATGTATTGTTTATTATATTCATATATATTGTACGTCCATCCATCCGTCCATCCGTCCGTCCGTCAGGGAATCATACTGTATATGAATGAATCGGTGAGCATTAATGTGAGCCCGTCGGGTGTCCGTCCATACATTCATGATGTGAAAAACTCATGATGGAAGTGCGTTTCAAAGGCAGGCGACATCTCTTATGTCTGTACATACATATGCGTCATCTGCTATGTTTCATAGGAGCAGGTCGAAGCCGTCTGTAATTTGCTGTGGTGAGGGTATGTTATATAATGTGTATTCCGGAGCGTTGCTATCGGTGGGATCTGAGAATGCGTGGTGGAGAATGGTAAGCTAGCTTTGAATCGTCAGTTAATTTTGAAGACTGGTATTGTGCTCATAACAGAGTGGACTCCAAAGTAGGACTTAGTAGAATTCAAAGTGACTTTTAAATTTACTATATTCTAGCTTCATTATTAAGTAAAACTAGGTTGCTTAAAGCAATCTAGAGCCTTTTAAAGCATTTAAAATCGTTACTCTTGTGCGAATCTACTCAAATGTGTTCAAAAAACTGGTTGATTAGCTAGGGTGTACGGTAGGAAAAATTATGATCACCGCGGCATGTAGAAGCTAGTGAATGTTACCTGCAAAGAAATACACAGGTACAACACTAATGGATACGCTCAAAAACAATGTTTAGCGCTGCCAATCAACTACAAAGAATTGCTTTTTCTGCAAGGGAAACAGTGCAGGAAGGAGGGCTTCACAGCTAGGCTGGTCAGACCAGACAGGAGGCGGTCAGTAGGGGTTGGAAAGGATTCCGAAGAACAGAGCGCAGAGACAACATAATTCTTTTTACAAAGAATTCACACTACACAGTGCAAAAGCTTGCAAATTGTTCTGCGTATGTCAATGAGAAACTGTAAAAAAGAAGGACAGGTCCGTAGGTAGATCTAGATGTTTAGACGGAGACCAGTATGGAGTGCCACAAATGAGAAAGGATGAATGAGTAAGGAGCACTTGCATCGGGATAGTATGAACCGCTTTCAAAGACTGATACACACGAAGCAAGTGGAAGACATTCAAATGTATGAAAGCTGAGTGATTGGTCTGGGTAGAAAAATGTCTGGCACGACTGAAAGCTGTGCAAAGCTTCCGAAGAGGCGGTCAAAAAATGGAGGCTCCAGCAGACTCTCCATCAACCCTCTCTCAGTGACCTCTCTTGTACGTTTCTGTCAAGCTCGTAGCAGAACAAAGAAGCTGAATGCTAAGTAAATCATCATGCAAAGCGAGAGAGCGAGCCGCGCTTCCTTAACTGACCTGCAGGTGTCCCTAAGTCTCCGTCCACCAACACCTGTAAACACGGAGAAACGGGTGTTCACGCTTTGTGCAGTCAAGGAAGCACTTCTGTCTAGCTTATTCTGCGTGCACAAGGTCCCAAGGAAAAGACCAAGAGCCTAAGAAGCAGCGGGTCTGGACAGGCTGACCTGGGGGTTGACCGCGGGGCTCCCAAGACTGTGACCTGCAAGGAAAGAGTAAGGAGAACGATGAGGGCAGCAATACTTTAACACCTAAATAAGGCCAGCAGCCCTTCCCCGCTTGAATAGGAGGAGCAGCAGCAAGCAAGAAGACATTGGAAACAAGATCAAGACGGCTGGTCTCCACTGGACCCACCTGCAAGCTCCACTTCGTCCCGACCCGAGGTGACCCAGCAACTGTTGTTACAGCCGTCTCCTCCAGAGCCCTGAAAGTGCACTCCCGAAAAAAAAAGTCAAAACCGAGAAAACGCTCTGTCAAAGATGTTCAAAAACTGTCAGAAAACATCTGACAGAGCGTTTTTTGTGGCAACATTTCTGTAGGAAAAGTCCGTTTGCTCAGAGGTTCAGAACTCCGCAGTTTTGAACCTGTGGACCTTCAAGACGGACAAGAGACTTCAGACCCGATTATTAGCCGACAGAGGCAAAGTCGGCTGCGTGTATCGAAGGGGCAGGGTGCCGCCACCCCCTCTGGCCCCGTGGCGGCGCCTCCTAGACCTACGATAAGCCCATATCTGGACCTGGCGATGGGGGGGTTTGACCCCCCTGGCCTAAGGTTCAGAAGTGCGGACTTCTGAACCTCGGGGGGGGGGGG
>JAHBMJ010000490.1:23951-45934 GCA_018398765.1 Chromera velia | reverse complement strand
CACACACACACACACCCCTACACACACCTACACACGCACACATACATACATACATACACACACACACACACACTCACACGCACGCACACACACACATACACACACACGGACACACACACACACACACACTCACACACAAAGAAAGGAGAGAGGGAGAGAGGGGGAGGGAGAGAGAGAGGCCATACGTTTTTTTTTTTTTTTTCCTTCCAAGCAACCGACAGACAGAAAGCCTATCACCTGTCTCGCTCCCCCAATTCTCTTGTGCCATGTGGACATGTTCCACGCATGCATGCACACAGGAGAGAGAGCAAACTGACATCCGATGAGCGCGAAAACCCATTGCATCTGTTCCTGTGCACATCTCTCGAAGGCCCTCTTCCACTCCCCTCTTCTGACGAGTCTTGAGATCTCGAGGAAAAACAGGTCCTCCTTTGTCTTGTCGCGCTCGCTCTGCAAAAGGAAAAGAATGAATCGTTGGTAAACAAGAAATGGTCTTTGGCTGATGCCGAATGAGAGGAGACAAGAGACACAGCAGAGATCCATCCTTCTCTCTCTTGTTCCCTCCACATCTCTTCTTGTTCTTTCGACTGTCCGAGAGAGAGGTTGAGGGTGAGGTGATTCTGCAAGAGATTTCTTCCCTGAAAAACGATTCACTGAAAGACACACTACAAACGGTGGGAGCCCAACGTCATGTACTTCAAGGAAGCCCGTCGCAGGCAGGCCGACCCACCATCAGGTTCCGGTGGTGGAGGGGCCAGTCGGGGTGGAACCATGCGTAGCTGGTCTCCTCCATGCCCCCGTCTGCATGGATGGATGCACCGAACAGGACAAAAGGAAGGGAGGAAGGAACCATGCAAGCAGGCAAGAGGAAGGTGAGTGCGTATCGAGAGATGATGATTATGGTGAGTGCGTATCGAGAGATGATGATTATGAGCGTATCGAGAGATGATGATTATGAGCCAACCGCATACACGGGCATCATCTGAGACATCAGGGAAGGAAGGAAGGAAGGAAGGAAGGAAGGAAGGAAGAGAACATCAGGAGGAAAGGGGAGAAGACGGAAAGACCCAAGTTTGTTACGGACACAAAAGAAAAAACAGTCTCCTTGATCTGGAATGAACGGGCGCGTTCATAGGTCCACACAGACTCTTGTTCAAGGACATTGTCTAGTGGAGGATATCGGCGAGACATTCAGCTTTCTGAAGGAGTCACGGGCCCTTTCCGCTCAGCAGATTGGCCTGGCCTTTCATTCTTCTGCTCAAGACCTTCGTCAACGGCAGAAGTACAGACCAAAAGAATTAAAAGAAAAGGGGCAAAAAGGCGACGCAAGAGAGACGAAATGATCAATGCGAACAGACTTCTGGTCTTCTCGACATCATGCGAAAATTATGCTGATGGCGTCACTCACTGCCTTCTCTCTCTCTCTCTCTCTCTCTCTCTGTGTGTGTGTGTGTGTGTGACCGATCGGGCGATCGTCAGCTGCTCGTGAGTCCGCTCGAGGATTTTTTTCGTTCTTTCTACAGCGTCGCAGATATGAAGAAAACTTTACACTGCCATTTCTTTCTCATCCTGATCAAACCACACAACTTGACATTCTGTGTGTGGGTGTGTGTGTGTTTGTGTGTGTGCGCGCGCTGTGTGTCGTGCCTGTGTGTGTACGTGTTCACAAGTGTACCTTTTGTGTTTACATCGTTCCGAGCACCACCCAGTTTGTGTGTCTGAACACGATGGGTCTCTCTCTCTTTTTCCTCACGGGCATACCTGCGCTACACTGGCCTAGGTCTCTTTGTGGGTCCAACTGCGGAATTTTCTCTCCAGGTACGAAATCTTGACAAACATTGGCACAACAAATTCTGCGCACCACGACACCCCTTCATCACAGTGTTTGCGTGACCAGAGAGAATAAGAGGGATGGCGTCTGTGAGAGTGAGGAAGAGACGGTATTTGTGAGAAGAGGGGAGAGGCGGAGAGGAGAGGGCTGACCGACCGTCTCTGAGCTTGGCCATGGACTCACTGTACATGGGTCTCTTTTGCAATTCTTCCGGGACAACCAAGTTCCGTCTGTAGATCAGAACGTCAAGCCACCTCAGCCAGCGGAGAATCGCTAGGAGACGGCGGAAGCTGAGACTCCTTATGAACAGCTCTCGAACTGCGTGTCCCTCAGTACAGCTATCCGACTCCCTGCAGCGGTACACAGGGACAGGGGTTGCATAGAAGCAACAACAAAAAAAAACTTCTCGCCCCCTGCAGTGCAAGTTTCTCTTTGCAACAATACAAGAGAGAGGCAGAGACCGGAACCCATAAGTCGCATACAGGAAAAGCAGGCAGCGCAGCAAAATTCTACATCACGAGCAGGCAGGCGGACTCGAGCCGAAGGCAGGAAGAGACAGAGGATGGAGGGAGAAAGGGGGGGCCCCTGCACCCTATCTCCCTCTCACCTTTCAGGAATTCCTTCAGGAAAAAGAAGGACCTGCAGCCTTTCCTTGACCGCCTCTGCGGCGTCCAAGGACTTTAAGAGCATCCAAGTAGCATAGGTGAGTGCCTTGGGAGAGTCCAAATCTTTTACTGTCTCATCTCCAAATATTTCTGCTTTGACCTGGTCCAGAGCGCTGACTGTCATGGGGATAGGGCCCCCCCCAGCTTCCATAACTTCATCCGTCTCCACTTCCATGCTCACTCAGTCCAGCAGAAAAGGTGAAGAAAAAAACAACTTGCGTGTCTCTTTTTCCTCCCCAGCCCAAAATTCTTCTTGGGCTGCCACTCTGAACCAAGAACTCCGATGTCACGAAATGCGGAGGCAGGCACTTCAAAGCGTTGGCATCGCCCCACAAAAATCGGTGTCTTGACAAAAAACTGGAAGAAAGAGCATGCACAAGTTTGAGCACACCAAGCAAATCCCCTTCTCTCCCTATGTACCGCAAGGTCGACCGACCAAGTTTTTGGGAACTTGCAAGAAACAAGCTAGGGATCAAACCTTCAGGCTCCAACACAGACATTGTGAGACCATCTGACGCACGCAAGCGTGCGAGCGACCCCGGAAAGCGCAAAAATCCAATCACGCCCAAACTTTCCGGGGCCGTTTTTGACACCGGCCTGTGAGTCGCTTTGGTGCAATTTTGGTGCATGACAAAGTTTGGTCAGCGCATGCATGTCAGAAGCAACCGTGTGTTGCAAAGAGGATCGAAAGCTAAGCGGGTTCTTCAAGTGTCACCTACAAAGATTTGATTGGGTCTCGGAAGAAGACGTGCGTGGATCGAGAAAGTGGTGCAAAAAGATCGTTTTTTAGATCTTCGTGAAAATCGATCCGATGAACATGATGGAACGTTTGGAAAGGGAGACAGATAGAGAAAGAGAGATTGAGTAGCCCTTTCTACAACAACACCCTATATATGTTCCTTTGATTTTTTTCTACACTTTCTTTGTTGCTCGATTTTTACGGTGGGAAGGGTCCATTCCAAGGCATACTACGGGGAGGCTGACAACCCCGAGCGAATGCAGAAGGGTTGGTCAAGGGTTGGCGGGTTTGTGCACATGCTACGGGATGCCTAATATGGTAGTACACGGTAATGAGATTCCAAGGAATGGGGGGTCGTGGAAACGGATTTGGGGCTATTGGGATTTTCGTTCTTGCGCGCGTGCTTCACCCCTCCATCCATTCAGCGGTTGTCCTGCTGTGTATAAGCTGGATGAGTCTGACTGCAAGTTTTTACTACCACTCCCTTCATCCAGCCTCTTCTCGTAGGGCCTGGTGATGCCTGGTGGCACTGACTTGGTCCAACATTTTTTCGCTCTTTCCCTTTCTTGGCATTCGTCCCCTTCTTTTTTTGCTTCTTTCTTCAGGGTTCTCTCCCTCTCTCTGTGTAGTCTGTCTTTCTGTCTGCCTGCTGTGTCTGTCTGTCTGCCCCCCCCCCCAACCCCCATCTGTGTGTATGTGTGGCGGCTGACTCATTCCCTAACCGGCTGACTGACTAACTGACCAGGAGGTTTGGGTGTCTTGTTGTTTGAGGCTGCATTCTAAGGTTGACAGTTTGCCTTCCGCATTTCTGAATTCTCCCTCTCTGCCTCGATACTTGCCGGTCCGGGACCACTAACTGACCACATCTCCTCCCTCCATCTATGCAAGAGAAGCTACCTGTGTGGCCCTCTGCATTGTGTCTTCTCCTTTCAACATCGTGGTTCATATCTCGTGATCCACAGCCCATACATATTTATTGGGTGACTTCTGCGCATCTCTGTTCCTGCAGATGACCCGAAAGAGGAGATCGTTCACACTTCCTTCGGTCCGGTGCGAAGGAGACGGGCCGTCGTTCGAGCTTGTCCCCTGCGAGTGGGAAGAGGGGGGGGCCTATCTCTGCGGTTGTCCCCGGCTCGTTGGGAGTGGGAGGAGGGCCTGCCACTCTGCACCTTTTTGCCACTCTCGACGATGAGGCAGAGGATCTGGTGGAGGGTGTGCAAGAAGATGCCCAGGTCGAAAACGCCCAGGTCCGTTTGCTGTGTGAACAGTGAGTCTAGCATGCAGTGAGTTTGTACAATGCAACGGCTATCTCATTGATATTAGCATGTTTCACGGTGTTTTCCCGTTCTTTCTGATATTGGACTGAGGGAGAAGCGATTGGAGGATGCACAGAGAGGGAGAAGGGTTAGGCACAGAGATCGGAAAGACAAAGATGGAGAACGATTGGAGGAAACACCGTGCATGCACTTGCTCTGGAGGACGCTAACGAAGACGGATGTCGAGTCCCTATGAAGCAGAAAACGAATGAACGAATGAATGAATGATTGGATGAATGAATGGATGAATGAACGAATGAATGAATGGATAGATGAATAAATCCATGTGAATGCATGAATGAGTGAGTGAGTGAGTCAATGAATGGATGTATGCATCAATGAACGGATGAATAGACGGATGAAATAGATGAATAAGTGAAGGAATGATTGAACGGATGAATAGGGGAATGGATGAATAGATAAATGAACGAATCAATGAAAGAAAGCAATCAAACATTACGTCCTACAGAAGGAGAGAAGCGTTGGCCGAAATATCAATTGATCACAAAGAGGATCTATTCGCACTGACTGACTGACCCTGTTGTGTGCAGACATGGTGACAGACTTCTCTATTCCTGTTGCCAGCCTGTCTGAACTCTGTGGATGGAAGCACCACCTTAGGCTCCCGTCCTCCCCCCCGATGTACTTCGAAGGCCATCGGTGCAAACAGGGGAGACTCCAGAAGGTCACCCCTGGACACCAATTCATCAGGAGATTCCTCCTCGAGCCAGCACGGGTTGTGCACAATCGAATGCCGCTCCTCGAAATTGGAGGCAAAGGCACAGGGATCAACGAGGATGGACAAGAAGGGAGTGAAAGCTGCAGACAGCAACACGCAGCAGAAAGAAACAAGGGCAACAAGGAAGAAAGAATGCAAATGGATAATCCTTTGCAAATTTGCCGCGCGAGTGAGATCCTGCGCTCCGACGCCCTCCCAGGCAGGTTGGGACGGCTCGACAGAGAGACCCATGGCCAGAGGAATCAGAGCCAGTGACCCTCCTCCACACAGACACACGCATACACGTCTACACAAACGCACACAAACAGACAGAAAGACAGACTAAATGTTTTCCTGTTCTTCTTTTTCGCTCCATAAACAGACGGACAGACACACAGACCGTATCATTCTTCCCTCACCTTCACCGCATTCACACAGACAGACGGACCGTATCATTCTTCCTTCACCTCCTTCACCGCATTCATACAGACAGACGGACAGCGACAGGCGAACAGGCATGCAGACACAATCTCACGAGCCAGAAGAGGCGAGGCCCTCTGCATTTGTTGCCCCCTGGACGGATGAGTGCCATGCTTGTATGTAGTACGTATCAAGAAGACGAAGGAAAGAAAACTGACAAGCAATGAGGGCCCATACCGAGTGCATCTTCGACCAACCTCCCTGAACCTAAGTGCCACTTGAAAAAATATAATCAAGATGATCTCTATGTGTGGCATTGTCTTTCAAGAGACTGTTCACGCCTGCGGTGTGGATGGTCAAAACACCATTCAGATATGCGGCTTTGGCTTTCAAGACACCGTAAATGATCCGCGCCTGCGGCACAGACTTTCAAGCTTATCCAAAAATGCGGCTTAAACTTTTAAGTGGTAGTTAGATTTAGGGAGGTCCTTCGACCGAGTTGTACCGAGTTGCAGGAAACATATTTGGATCTAAGTCAAAGGTGCATCCTTTGTCATGTTGTTCTGTCGGCTTCAGAAAATGTCCCCCTTTAATATTGGAAAGCTGTTCAGAGGCGGCCATATTGAGCCAACTGACGTTTAAACAACACTACTAAGTTGACGCTAGTTGACGCTTAACGAATACATAGAAACCAGCCCAGAAAGTTTATTCAACGGAGAAAAGGGTCCATTTAATCATCAAATGATGTTCAGAGGATGACTGATAGCTATGTATTCTGACCCTCGGGATGAAATCGAACAGGTCACTCGATTCATATCGAACAGTTAAGATTTCTCGATCGATATATACGTATTTTAATATATATAAATATATATTCATACGTATACAGCCCCACGGAGGGCGGAGATTATTGGGGCAAGCTATACTCTATAGTTGTTTCGCTCCCTCGCCGGGGCGGGGGCACTTACTCGGCCGGTTGCGAGCATGCATGCGAACGTCCCCGGGGTCGCCAGTTATTTTGGAAAGAGCCACGGTATATTTGAAGTTTCCGGGGCCACAACGGTTAGTGAGGTGGTCTCGCTATATTTCTTTCCGCCTTCTCTGTGTGACTGTCAGAAAACCTTTCTTTAACACTTCGTAGCTCATGACCACCCCACTCACTCACGATCTTTTCTTCGCCACTTGCTACTTGATTATCGCTACAGCTTTGCTCCAGCTTCAACGCTCCAATCTCTTTTCGACCGCTACGAAGGCCGATCTAACCTTTTTCTGCACTCTCCTTTCTCCAGCTGGAGCAAAGCACCTCAACACTTCAATCTATTTAGAAAAAAGAAAAGAAAGATGTCCCTCCCCACCAACACTAGCAACTCCACCCCCGCTCAGGATCTCCTTGAGCAGGCCAAACTCTACCAGCAGGAATACCAGCAATTTGTCATCGAGCAGGATGTGATCTTCAAGGAGTTCAACCCTGAGAGGGAGAACTCTAACCCTTCCCCTACTACCTCCAGCTCCTTCGATGTCAAAGTCGCAGACAGCAAGCAGGAGGCAAGCCAGCAGCAGAACAGCGGAAGTGGATCCTCGGGAAGCAACCAGCTTCTCTTTCCGAACTGTCAGTCTTCTGCAGCCACAACAAAGACGCAACACCGAAACTGAATTTTGAAAATCAACACCCAGTGTCCCAAAAGATGAAGCTCCAGACTCTCTTCTTTTCTCCCCGTGTGTTTTCCGTCTTTTTTCGTTTTGATCACCGCTCCTCTCCTATCTTTATGTTCTTTCAAACCTCCTATCTTTATTGGTTCTCCTCTTTGTTCCTCAGTTCGTGCGTTTTTCCCCTTCTCTCTTTCTCCGTTCGTCTCCTTCGTTCGAGTGTTGCTTTTTATATCCCGTCCTGTTTCCTGTCCGTCCTTCGTGCAGCCAACTGAATAACACCGTGGATGTGGATGCATGAGGGAGCTGCTCGACTGGAATGATGATGACTCTTGCGGTATCAGAGAAGAAAGAGAAAGGAAAGGGGAGAGAGAGAGAGGGAGCGACCTTCCTTCTTTCCTCCATGGATGGACGCTGTGGTGGTTGTCTGTTGACGTCTTTCTTCTTTTCTTTCTTTTCGCTTAGCCCCCTCTTCCTTTGTCACTAGAACAGTCAGTGGCATATTTGCAAGGTCAATCAGAAAGAGAAAGATAGAGTTCATTCATGAAAAAGAAAGAAAACGTTTCAGAGAGAGGAACACGACGGTAGAAGACCAGAAGGCAGGAAGGATGTGAGGTCACTCAGAAAGATCCTATCTATCTATCTATCGCTTTGGTTTAATGCGTGCCATGACGTGAATGCGCATGCGTGCATGTGTTTCCATTCCTCTCTTTGAAGAAACGAAGGAGGAAGAAACGAAGGGAAAAGAATCCGAACGATCATCAGATGGGTCGCGAGAGAGAGAGAATGTCAGAGAGACAGACAGACTGAGAAAAACAGACAGGCAGAAGGAAAATGAAGGAAAAACACTGCGCCTGCTGGAGGAAGAAAAGCCTGTCGGTTGGTCTGTCTCTACCTGTGCATGGCGTCTGCGCACTCAAGCAACCACTGTGTGTGTGAGTGCATCTTGGACAAGAAATAACGAACTAAGTCAATGAATGAATGACTGCATCAATGAATGACTGAGTGTTTGCTCGAATCAAGTCAAGACAGCGAGACATGCTTCCGACTTTCTTTCCCCCCAGCCAGCCCCTCCGCCCTTCCCCTCCTGTAAACAACCAACGCCAAAGAAGCAAGGAAAGCTCCTGCGGACTCTTCTCTTCATTTATTTGATGAAGCACAAGCAGAATGACACAAGAAAAAACGAAAACCGGCATGAAGAGCTGCAACGTACAGAGCAATACAGTATGATGGATCCATCCCTCCTTTGTCCCCCCTACCCAATTAACCAACACTGCTTGCAATGCGTTGCAGCAGACTCCACACACACACAGTCGTTCACTAAATAATCCATTCGTCTCGGTTCGTCTCGTCTGTGTTTCTTCCTTCCTCCCTTCTCACTAGCAAGACCGTGTGCGTGCATGGATCTATGATTTGTGTTCGGTTTAAGGTTTCGTCTTTCTTAATTTTCTTCGTTGTTTTGCTTTTTTTTTCGTTGACTCATTATTGCCTCCGGCGGTTCCGGTTATTCTGTTTCGGGATTTGGTACACAGAAGAATGAAGGGAAGAGAACGAGGTGGAAGGGAGGCGAAGGGGAAAGGAAGACGTGAGAGAG
This sequence comes from Chromera velia, assembly GCA_018398765.1. Taxonomy (NCBI): domain Eukaryota; family Chromeraceae; genus Chromera; species Chromera velia. The sequence continues at coordinate 37,004 of JAHBMJ010000490.1, read as the reverse complement.
AAGGGTGGCAGGCATAACATGTAACTCAGTGAGGCTGCTGCCCTCCTTCTGAACCGTCTCCATCGTGAGAGAGAGACAGAGGAGCAGCCAGCCGGGAGCTTGTCATTGTCGCTTCCCTCTGAAGTCTGTCGGGTCTGTCTGCAGCTGCGGAGAAAAGAAAGAAAGTCCCGTTTCAGAGAGAGGAAGCACCTGACAGACAGAGGGAAAGAACAGAAGAAAGAACAAAAAAGAAAAGCAGCCACCGCAATCACCTCGTGTCCATTCATCGAGGGCTGCCTGCGTTCTCTCTGGCTCTTCCTTTTTTCTTTTCTCTTCTCTCTCTCTCAAAGCAGCTCCTGGTGGAAGGGAGGGAGGGGTGGCCTCTGTCTCTTCGCTGCCTTGTTTGTTTGTTTGTTTCTTTGATTTCGTTATCTTGAGAGGGCTTATCGACCGTTTGGTTTTAAATGAATGAATATGCTTTTTTCGTTTCCCACGGCTTTGTATCTAAAGGTGTGTTGACGGCGTCTCATTGCTTTCTTTGATTTTCTTCCCTCGTGTGCTCACTCAATGGGGGACGAACAGGTGAACATCAGAGACAAGCGGAATTAAGAGACAAAACAGGGCTTCAGTCCAGTCACGAGTAGACAGTCTCGTTGGTGCAGAGGTGAAGAATCGATCTGCTGGCTTGACTATTTGTTTTGCTTTTGCTGTTTGCCTGTCAAGTGCGCAAAGCGATTTATTTGGACTTGTTCTGTTGAAGAAAAAAGAAGAACGTTTCATTGTTTTCATCACGGGTATCTGTCTGACTTCTTCTTCTCTGGATTGCACTCGGTCTGTTGCTTTCCTTTCCTTCTTTTCTTTTCGTTTTCGTTCGTCCATTCCTCTCTCTCACTTGCCTGCTCGTGTGGTCGACTGCGTTTTCGGACGCGGCATACGGCGACAGAAGGAGCGGCCACGAGGAACGTGCGTGGGGGGAGGATTATTTTTCTTCCACATGCATGCCTGCATGCAGAACAAAGAAAAGAAACGAAGCAGCACTGGTGCGAATGGAGAAATGCGCGTGTGGAGTCTCCATTGCGCATCGTTTGCGTTTTATTGTTGGTTGCAAACGAATGGAAGTCATGTAACATTATTTCAATCAATCTGATTCTCAATCACTCTGAGAAAGACTCAGCAAATCTAGCACTGACTGGCAGCAAGTGGCCCAAAAGACTTGAATAAAATATAAAAAACATATTGAAATAATTTAATTTGAAGTGCATATGATTTATAATATGACGAAAACTACGACATTTTTAGTGTATAATAAGTGGAATTTCAATCTATTCAAAGCCGTAAAAGACCTCCCTGAACCTAACTACCATTTAAAAGTTTAAGCCGCATTTTTGGATAAGCTTGAAAGTTCACGCCGCAGGCGTGGATCATTTACGGTGTCTTGAAAGCCAAAGCCACATATCTGGACGGTGTCTTGACTGTCTACGCCGCAGGCGTGGACGGTCTCTTGAAAAACGATAACGCAGATAGTGATCATCTTGATTATATTTTTTTAAGTGACACTTAGGTTCAGGGAAGTTCCGTAAAATTAAATTTTTTCAGTGTATGGGCCAAGATACAAGCGGATCTGAGCGTCTCGACCGGCCGCCGCGATCAGTGTTGCCGCTATAACGATAAAAGAGTCATTGCAGGTGGATATATGCCCTGGCCCTTGAATTGTGACCAAATAGGCATATACCACCTTAACGTACCTACAGACCACTAACTCGCACACAGACAAACACTATGCCACCGCCATCCTTTGCTCTTATATTTTGCGCCATTGTCGCATGTCTGTCATCGACGCACGTGCGCGCGATGAGAGCGCTTACACCGCTTTCAGATAGGGCCCCACCTGGAGCTGGCCATTTTTTTTTTTTACAAAAAAAAAAGAATTGAAAAATGAAAAAGAAAACCATACAGATTCATCCATATAGATCAGTCGATGCAAAGGATGGTTGAATGGTCACAATTCAAGGGCCAGGGCTTCGTAGAGTCAAACCATAAAAACGCGTTTTTCTTGAAATGACTTCTTTTTCTTTCTGACTAACAGAATACGCGAACGGAAGGAAAAGGCCACCCAACCGACCTACCAAGTAACTGATCCACTTATGTTCTCTCCCTGCCTGCCTTCTTCCCTTCTCTCTCTCTTTCGCTCTTCTATCATAAGCTTTCTACCATCGAGCACACTGTCTGACTGAATGTGCCCCTACACTTCACTTTCTACCAACCGATTGCCAAGCCCCCCCGTACAGTGTACACTCATCTGTTTTGTTTATCTTTCATCATTCTTTTCTACCATATCCTGCCTACCGCACCTCTCTGCTCTTTCATTCACTGACAGTCATTCGTCTATTCAGTTACACTTCTCCTGCCATACATACTCTCTGCTCCTATGAAAGGCCTGTCTCACTCTTTCTTACCTACTTACCTCGATCCTTTCTCCTTCCTTTTCTCTTACTGAAACGTATACGCCATCTCTCTATACTCTTTCTCCCTCTCCCACCTTCTTTCTCTCTCTCTCTCTCTCTCTCTCTCTCTCTCTCTCCATCCCTGCTAGCTCTGTACACCCAACCTCTGAACTAGCCTGCGTGTACCCTTACACTCAGTGACCTACCTACCCACCCACCCAACTACTCATCCATCCATCCATACATACACACACACACACACACACACACACACACATACACACACACACACACACATACAGACACACACACACACATACACACACACATACACACACACACACACACACACACACACACACACACTCACACATACACACACACACGTACACACACAGAGAAGGGGAGGGGGGGGGCAAAAAAAGGTTCAAATCGAAGAAGACCAACTTTCCGAGAAACGCCGCCCAGAGAGAGAGTCAGTCGTTCCAAGTAACCTGCAGAGACGGCAAAGACGGCAAAGACGTTTATTCAAGAACAAAAAGAAATCAAAGTCACACAGCTCACGATGCCCTGACCCTTGAATTGTGACCAAATGGGCGTATACCACCTTAACGTACCTACAGACAAACACCTGCCGACACCCACTAACTCGCACATAGACAAACACTATGCCACCCTTTGCTCTTATATTTTACGCCATTGTCGCACGTCTGTCATCGACGCGCGTGCGCGCGATGAGAGCGCTTACACCGCTTTCAGATAGGGCCCCACACCTGGAGCTGGCCATTTTTTTTTTTACAAAAAAAAAAGAATTGAAAAATGAAAAAGAAAACCATACAGATTCATCCATATAGATCAGTCAATGCAAAGGATGGTTGAATGGTCACAATTCAAGGGCCAGGGCTTATATATCAGAGACCCAGCTGGCCATCGGCGCCGCCATAAATTGAGGTTCCCGTCTATACAAGCCTCTAAGTTGCTTTCTTCAATGATGATCTCATCATCTCTCGTCCACCCCGTCGATCGATGGCCGGTTCGGATGACACGCATTCGTGTAGTCTAAGACAAGTTGCTCGATTGTATGGTTCACCATGCAGGTAGTCTCTGCGTAGACGACTTCCTTGCCTTGGTCCGACCTCGGAAAATTTGATTGCTTGAACCCGTCTCCTTTGAAAAGCTCTTCAAGGCCACAAAGGAATCAATGTCTTATAATCGATCTACAAGAAGAAGAGACCCAAGGCCTGAGATTGCGACATTGGGAAATGGTTGTGTCGTTGCGAAAAGCTCTCTCCATAAGGCAGGGCGTGGTCTGATTGCTGCAAGAGATGGTATTCAGTTTGAAGGTGAGTGGCTGACTGAGGACGAGGCGGACTCTCTGACGCTTGAAGAAAGGCACTTTTATGCGGCGAAGCCTGGCAGAGGGGGGAGGGGGATCTTGGGTGTATCTGACCCAAGGCAAGCGATCGGTAGAGGAGCAGCCCAATTTGCAAACCATGTGTCTCAGGGGAATCCCAGACTGAATGCTCGTCTGGTGTACGTGAAAGATGATAGCACAATCTACCTGAAGTTGTTGAAAGACGTGAAAAAGGGGGATGAATTATTTGTCTGTTATGAGAGGGACTACTGGAAAGACATGGCACACGGTCAGTCTTTGTCAGCGTCTGAGATGTGTGCCGTGAATTCAGTTGCCGTCTCCCCATCTGTATGACCTGCCAGTGAACGCCTGGTGTCTTACAGAAAGGGCTGCGACGTGCACACCTCCAGAAAATCCTGTATCTGGTTGTTCGAACGTTTCCGTTTAAGAGTTTCTCGTTTCAGGAATCCTCTTTGTGCTGTTTAGTTTTTTCCATCGCCTGTTCGCTCTGTTTAAGTATTCAACACTCGACAGTCTCCCCACAAAGACAACCCGCCAGTGAATTCCTGGTGTTGTCATAGACGGGCAGCGACATCTGAGTTCCCTGAGTACGAGTTTGTATACGTGTGTGTGTGTGTGTGTGTGTGTGTGTGTGTGTGAGGATGTGTGTGTGTGTGTGTGTGTGTGTGTGTATGTATGCGTGTGTGTGCTCCTGGGAGACAAGGAGATTCCCTACTGGACACTCTGTCTCCCCACCTCACACAAGTTTCTCCCTGCGTGTGGAGTGTGTGCCGTGAAATCAGTTGCCCTCTCTGTGTGTCTGAGATGAGTGCCGTGAATTTAGTTGCCTTCTCTGTGCGTTTGAGATGTGTGCCGTGAATTCAGTTGCCCTCTCTGTGCGTCTGAGATATGTTCCGTGAATTCAGTTGCCCTCTCTGTGCGTTTGAGATGTGTGGCGTGAATTCAGTTACCCTCTCTGTGCGTCTGAGATATGTGCCGAGAACTCAGTCGCCCTCTCTGTGCGTTTGAGTTATGTGCCGTGAGTTCAGTTGCCCTCTTTATACGTCTGAGATGTGTGCCGTGACTTCAGTTGCCCTCTCTGTGCGTGTGGAGTGTGTGCCGTGAATTCAGTTACCCTCTCTGTGCGTTTGAGATATGTGCCGTGAGTTCAGTTGCTCTCTCTGTGCGTCTGAGATCTGTGCCGAGAATTCAGTTGCCCTCTCTGTGCGTCTGAGATGTGTGCCGTGACTTCAGTTGCCCTCTCTGTGCGTTTGAGATATGTGCCGTGAATTCAGTTGCCCTCTCTGTGCGTGTGAGATGTGTGCCGAGAATTCAGTTGCCCTCTCTCTCTGCGTTTGATATATGTGCCGTGAAATGAGTTGCCCTCTCTGTGCGTCTGAGATGAGTGCCGTGAATTCAGTTGCCCTCTCTGTGCGTGTGAGATGTGTGCCGAGAATTCAGTTGCCCTCTCTGTGCGTTTGAGATGTGTGCCGTGAAATCAGTTGCCCTCTCTGTGCGTCTGAGATCTGTGCCGTGAAATCAGTTGCCCTCTCTGTGCGTCTGAGATGAGTGCCGTGAATTCAGTTGCCCTCTCTGTGCGTTTGAGATATGTGCCGTGAATTAATTCAGTTGCCCTCTCTGTGCGTTTGAGATGTGTGGCGTGAATTCAGTTGCCCTCTCTGTGCGTCTTTTTTGAGCACCGCTGTTTGTTTCGGAGTAATTTTTTTAAGAGGGAACAGTGACCATTCAAAAGAGTTTCTTGCCGACCGACAGTTGGACTGCACAATTAAACAGTGAGCGTTAGAGTCAGTGCACACGCGTGCCTAGTCTAGTGCCAAGTACAAAAAACGGGTGGCGCGGTTAGACAGATGACATACTCCGGAGGTTTTCTTCTTTTTGGAGAAGTGGATCGCTGGATGACTTAGGTGAGCACAAAGCCAACCTGAGGCTAGGCTCTTGTTTTTGCCCACCTCTAGCACTAGCTCCAGCGCCGTTTTCGCTTTTCTACCACCGGACGTTTACCTTAAAAAAATGATTCGGAGGCCAGAAGGAGCGCTAGAACAAGATATCATCTTAGATATGAAGGTCAAAGAGCGTAAAACAACCTAGACTATATCAGAGTGAAGCTCCCTGGCCTTTCTTTCTTTCTTTCTTTCTTTCTTCTTTCTTTCTTTTTTTTTTTTTTTTCTTTCTTTCTTTCTTTATTCTTTCTTTTTTTCTTTCTTTCTTTCTTTCTTTCTTTCTTTTTTTCTTTCTTTTTTTCTTTCTTTTTTCTTTCTTTTTTCTTTCTTTCTTTCGTTCTTTTTTTCTTTCTTTCTTTCTTTCTTTCTTTCTAAGGCTGAGAAAAGGTGCATAAGGTGCTGGTGCTGGTGCAAAAATAAGTTTACACCTTAAATCAGGTGCAAAACAGATGCAAAATAAGGTGCACCGTTTACCTTATAAAAACTAGCTTTCTAGGGCTAATTTCTAGTGTTTCTAGCGGCCAAAAGGTGCCTCATTCAAGGCCTAAGAGCTTTTTATAACATAGATTAGCTACATAAACTTTTATTATGTAAAACAGCCTAAAATGTAAGCAAAAAGGCGACGACAGGTAAAAAAAAGTTTTTTACCTAGTTTTTTACTCCAATTAAAGATTATGCCTCCAATTGTCTCATGACTTCATCTCTTTATGGGCCAGTTTAAGCAACGTTTTGACCTGTCCAATGTTTTTCTTGCATGGATTTACAGTATTTGAATATGTTTGGCACCGTTTGCGTGCTGCACCATAGTCCAGTTCTGTCCCTACGGTCCATAAAACCTTCAAACTGTATGCATGCCCTTTTGGAGCAAACTCATAAAGAAAGCAACGACAAATGGTGTGGTTTCATGAGAAAGAAAAAGAAGAAAGAATGAAATAAAAGCAATTTTTGATCTTGATTTGCATTTCTTCTCTGAGCAAGGGTATGTACATGTAAGCGAGGGTCTGATCTCAAAGGGTCAGAGCCCAACCCCGTCATAACCTGGCTATCCTCTTCACTTACCCCCCCACCCCACCCCAAACCGATAACAGAGGACAAAGAACAGGAAGAAAAGCAAGAAAAAGAAGAAGAAGAAGAAGAGAGAGCAGACCTCTCACAGACTTTCTCCCACTTGAAGTCCCACTTGAAAACCGACTTCAGTATGTCGTCTTTCTTCCCAGAAATTCCTCGGGTCTGATGCGGGCGGATGGAAAGGAGGCTTTGGCTTTGTCTTTTGGTTTCGCGATAGCTTTTGCCGGCTTTTGCTTTGGTCAACAGGGGGCTGTCCCGTTTCTTTGTCAATCCCCAGACTCTCCAACTCCCTCCACACCAACCTAATGTACTGCCCACCCTGGTAGCTAGGAAAAGAAGCTGTCCACTAGAGCGCGTCCCGTCATCCCGACCCAGCGATAATCGCCACCCGAGTGGAAACGAATCAAATCGTTCCGCTCGGGAAGCTTGTAGCTCTGCAGGCCCTCTCCAGCCCGAGCAGTGAAAAATGATTCACTGTAGTGACCAGTATACAGGATATAACTAACAGCACGCGAACAAAGGTGTAAACGCCCCTAGGAAAGCTGTACTTCACTCCACAGACAGACTTCAAACCCTCTGAAAGTACCAAACGCAACAACATTGTGTCAAGCCGTGGTATGACAGAAAGTCAGATAATACAGATACAGATCTGTATGTGAGCATGCAAACTTGACATCAAACCATCAGCAGACGGAAGTGGCGAATCGACCATCAAAATGGTTCCACTCTCTAATGCAAAGCACCAAACTGAATGATCAAGCTAATTTCACTCTTACTGACCAAAATAGATCGAACCCGCCAATCGAAAAGAGCACACGACACGTACCAGGTTTTAAAAGTCTTTACTTGTAACTGAGAGGGAGAGTGTCAACGTACCTTCATGTATGCATGTTCCCATAGATGTATGTGCCGTTTTTGCTTCTCTTCTTCATATTGAAAAGAATCTCTGTACAGCACTGCATTGGCCTAGTGCATTGGCATTCATCTTTAGATTGCTACTAAAGGTGGGCAAAGCTGTTTTCCTCCCGGCAAACTAGCCGGCAAACCGTTTGGCATTGTACATGCAAACGGACTCAGTCTGCTGGCTCAGCTTCTTGACTTAAACCTGTTGTTCTGATCCTTTTGTTTTCTTAGGCTTCTCGTTGCTATATGTGCACAGTCGTTTATGTCATATAGAGTAGCCAATAAAACAGTTCTCATGCTGCAAAGAGAAGAAGTCAACATATGTAGATTTGATTTGATGCAGAAAGCAGCTTTGGAATCCGAGAGCACGCATACTTGCACATTCAATGACCGGCCCTGTATTTAGCCAATTTTTATTTTAAAATCGGCTAATAGGCCTTGTTCTACACGTACTGTGGCCCGGCAACACGCTTGCATACATGGGCCGCGGGGAGCCGTGGGGGCGGGGCCACGGCGTGTTAAATAGCCATGATGCTGACACTTTTCACCCAATTCAATCAGGTGTAAAACAGGTGCATCAGATGCATCTGGTGCAAAACAGGTGCATCTGGTGCAGCTTCTTGGTTTACACTTTTTCTGAGGTGCACCTTTTCCAAGCCCTATTTCTTTCTTTCTTTCTTTCTTTATTTATTTATTTATTCTTTATTTCTTTCTTTCTTTCTTTCTTTCTTTCTTTTTTTCTTTCTTTCTTTTTTTTACACAGTACGGTTAAGAGTTACTACCAGCCTTTTTTAGCCAGTAGCAAGTTACCGTTAGTTTCGTAACCATGAGATGGTAACTGGCGGACTTGAAGGCGTATACCACCAGTACCACTACCATGGTAGTTCAAGGAAAAACTCTGGTAAAAATAGTTGCTAGACCTATATTTTAAAGCTTGACCACTTAACTCATTAGCAGTTTAAAGCCCTGAAATGACTATACTCAAATAATTCATGCTATACATTGTTAGAGTTCAGTCATAAAATGATGAACATTGAATTTTACTAGAATGAACTTTTAATAAATGCTAAAAATACTATTTTTACTAGTCTAAATTGGTTTTATATGTTAAGTTTGACTCAGAATGTGGCCAAATCTGCCTGTTTTTAGCTACTACCACTACGATTGGAACAGTACTACCGTAACCACAAAATTGGTAACTAAGCGGCCGTAACCGTCCTACTTTCGTTACTCCTAATCGTACTGTGTATTTTTTTTTTTAATTATGATTAGTAAGCTAGTTCCGGCAGAAAGAGGACAAGACTATATGTTTTGTTTAAAAATGTAAGAGCATTCTGTTTTGCCACGCGAATTTAGTCCAGTTTAGTACTAGGTTTAGTGAGTGGCCGTAACAGGAAACCGTTCTTGTCTGTGTCATCTTAATAAATCAATTCGTTCATAGGAGAAAATTGCCCTAGCAGTATGTTTAGCTGTGTTTCGAATCCACCAAAATTGCGGCCAAATGCTAGACGCTGATTAATTTATGAGCCGATCGCCGCCCGAATGGTGCGATGGTGAATTAATGATGATAATAGTACGCTATAGGAATTTCACCTTTTACTTACTTTCTTGTTTATTGTTTTAATTTACCAATTTACTGTTTTTGTTTGTATTAAGCCAGGTATTAAGTAATCTAGCCAGTAATCAACTTTTTTCTTGTCTACTTTCTTGTTTTACAACGATGAGCGTTTTTATGTCCCTCTTTCCCTGCTCCTCTTCGTTTCTACCTTTTGGTTGGGAACCACTCCCCAAAACTGAGTTGTTAACACTGTTGGTTTGGGATGCAGGAAGGAAAAAGGCTTTTCCGTCTTGCAAGAGCCGCTTTCGCAGCCAAGAAGAGGACGCTTTTGCATTCTCCTGTACCCCTTTCTCTGTCTCCTCCCCCCCTTTGATTTTTTTGGCCTGGCGAGAGACGTCGCCGGGATATGTCTTTCCATCTCGAAATTCGATCCCAATCCTCCCATTCAGTCGGCGGAAGCCTTCTCGCAGATCCGCGTGGCCCTGCAGGGCCGACGAAGCGGAAAAGGGGCTCTCTACCGTATCTAAGGGCAACGAAGCGGGCGGCACTGTCCCACTGAGGGTCATGGAGGAGAAGGGGGTCCCAGAATACGCACTTGCGAGAGAAACGGTGGAAGGGGTTATCAAAGACTCCGTGGCTTCGGGGAGGCAGGACTCCCAAGTAGGCTTCTCGAAGGAGCCCACCCAAACCCCTCGAACGTTCTTCAAACGCTGATTCCAGACTGTCTCCTGCTCTCTCAACCTTTTCCGCTGGCCACCAGAGACGGGGGAGGACGCTTTTGCCTCATCAGGTGTGTTGCTGCTGCCGCTGAGTGACAGAGAAGCCTTTGGATGAGTCGGAGGGTTGACTACGCGATGGCATGTCGCGACAGACAACAACTCATCAACGAGGTCTCGAGCAGAAGTCTCGAGCAGACTGTCTGACCATCTCACCGCCTTTCGACCGTTTAGGTACAGCTTCCACTGCATGAGGAAGAAGGATCTTCCCGAACTGTCGGGGGGAACCTTTTCGCTGCTGCTGTTGCTTTTCCCCTCTACTTCTGTCTGTACAGAGTTCTCTCCCACCAGCCTCATCATGAATTCAAAAGTAAAAGTCCAAGTGGTCGGGTCAGAGGGGATCTCTCTGTAGGGCTTCTCCTTCACCTTCTCTCCTACACCGCGAGGAGGAGCAGCGGTCAGCCCTCTGGACTCGGCAGCTCGTTTCACGAACTTCTCAAATTCTCTCAGCAGCACAGCTGCGTGCTCCGAAGCAGGATTTTCCGCTCGCATCCTTTCGTCGGGAGTTGTGTCTTGGTCTTGCTGCTCTGCATGCAGACCTGCAGGGAGCGATCAGCAAACAGTCACTGTCACCTGAATTGCATAAGCATTCTCTCAAATTCTCTTTCCATGCTACTCAGGCCGGACCCCCTGTCATGCCACTTATCCTGCAGGAAAATGGACCCCTTTGCAGGCGACCTCCGGAAGCTGCTTGGTCCAATGTAAATGATTTTCGGAAAGAAGAGTGAGTGCTTGCAACAGACAGAAGGTGTGGCCACTGAGAGCAGAGCAGAAAAGAGCAAAGAGACGGAGGACCCAACCAAAGAAGAACAACCGTCACACAAGCAAGACCAACCAATGCAAGCAATGGAGCGAGAGGCGAAACGAGAGGAAGGAAGAAGAGAAACAAAAACCGACGGAAGAGAACTCTCACCGAGGTCGAAGAGGACGTTCAAGAAGACTGTCGGGAGCTTCCAGGAGTCAGGAGGTCCCCTGACCAACGAACTGCGAATGCAATTAGAATCCGCCAAGGCCCTCCATCTCAGGGGCCCCCCGGCTGCCTGAGGGGCCCCCGCATGTGGGCTCTTCAACACCCCCCCCCTGTCTGCTGCGGAGCCCTCGCTCTGTACCGCCTCCTTCAAGGATTCATCCGAACAACTGGTCTGCAGACGTGTATATCAAGGGGGTCGAGCAACTTGAGGGAGATTTTTTCGGTCGGTCTTCAAGTCAAGGTACCTGCGGATTACCCTCAGATCGATCGATACACCAAGACAGCAAAGCAAAAGGAAAAAAAGGCTGGAGAAACGGCACGTCATTCCCTGTCAAGACAACAGAGAAGTGTGACAACACAGAAGAGGGCAGGAGAGAAAAGAAGAGGTCGCAAAAGCATAAAAAGCACCGGAGTCAGAGATGCGCGCCCAAATCCCGGAATGTCCGTCTCACCAGCTGATTTGGACCAGAGACGGCCTGAGTCGCCCCGACGTATTTCCGCTGGCGTGAAAGAAATCGAGCAAAGCCCTCGTTGAGGCACTCGAAGACCCTCAGAGTTTCCTCTCTCACCGCCTCTTCATCCCCAAGAGCTTCCACTCCAGGAAGGACATGGATGGGCAAATTGATCTCTGTTACATCGGCTTGTTTGAGAGACACAAACCTGTGGGGGTCAAAGCTTCTATCACGGAAACGACCAACGCAGAGCGCCCCCGAGTGCAGAAAAGGAAACTCAGCCTTTCGGGCACCCAAAAGCAAGCACGAGTAAAACCGCGCCTCACCCCACAGACGCGAAAGGTACTGCAGGTGTCTCTTCGGATCTTCCGGAACTGCCCAGCCGAGCCTCTCGAAAGCGCGCTTCGTATCTGCATGCACTCATCCGAAGGGGCGGCGGAAGCACAAATGAACCTCTCTCTCTCTGTCTGTCTGTCTCTCTCTCTCTCTCTCTCTCTCTCTCTGTGTGTGTGTGTGTGTGTGTGTGTGTCTGTGTGTGTGTGTGCGTGTTTCTTTCTCTTTCTCTCTCTCTCTCTCTCTCTCTCTCTGTGTGTGTGTGTGTGTGTGTGTGTGTGGGTGTGTGCCACATGAGTGTGCTTGTGGATGGGTGTCTCCGCACCCGTCTACACTCAGTCTAAAGACCACTTCACGCTGACGGCTACCCGGTACTTCAACGTGAGTGCGCCAGGAGTGCGGTACGTTTCCTTTCTTCCTTTTTCTTGGATTTTGTCCAAGCAGCAGAAAGTAGCGTGTGTCTTCAGTGAAAACATGCAACCCTGTCGAAATGTGGGGAGGTGAGGCGCTCAGCTCTACTATGTTCACGTTTTCTGTCTGATCATTTCGTTCCCTCGTCTTTTCAGTGTTCTCTTTCCCTTTTTTTGGCCTGTAGGTCGTGTGCGTGCGTGAAAAGAAAAAGAGAGGCCGGAAATGGACAGGAAAAAAAACCGTCTGTCGATTCAAAGTGGCTCTGTTGTGTCTGTACGTATATGGAAATTGTGAGCGAGACGGCGCTCTTGCACTTCAGTCACACAAGAATTCAGGCTGATAGGAAGAAATCTGAAAAGATACCAGAGAAGGGACTCAGCATCGGAGATCGGGTTCTGATCACAAATTGAAACAAGTGGAAGGGATGTTACAGGAGTTGGTGATAGCCGACCGATTTCCACCTTGAGGCCAAATTTTAGAACATCAGCTGCAGTGACTCGGAAGCACAAAGAGAGAGCGCAACTGCACCACGAAGTGTCTTGAGAAGCATCAAAGGAAAAACTATAAGAATCTTCAAAAAACAGCAAAGCTCATGAACGATTGATTCTCCTTCACGGGGAAAAATTTTGCAACGTATCCGTCTACGGGACAAGCGCCTGTCAATCCAGCGACATCAAATAGAAACGTGAAGGAGGTTGCCTTACAACACGGGGTCAAGTAACCAGCCGAATCATGAGCACTAACTGACTTGCGCGGCGTGCCTCCAGGCCTCTGCATCTTCGCACCAGTTCGCTGAGTTGGCATGGTGCCTTGTCCCACTCCCTCAGCACTTTCTGCATAAACT
>JAHBMJ010000490.1:13951-18951 GCA_018398765.1 Chromera velia | reverse complement strand
GTCTCCCTTTTCATCCTCCGATTTGACGCTGTCGGGCCCTGGGGGGAGATCAGGGGTAGTAGACGGAGGAGGAGGAGACGCAGGGGGCGAAGGCTTCGGGGTGGGTGGTGTTCCAGTCATGCTGGGCGTTGTGACAATGTGCCCGAGTAAATCTCCTGCAGCTTCAGATGTTATGGATCCTTCGGACTGATCATCTGAATCCTCCCTGAAAAGAAAAGGCTCAACTTCTGTTGGCGGCTTGTCGGAGCACTCGATTACCGATTCAACGGCCTTTGTTCCGGCTCTCTGCTTCTCCTTGAAGGCTTCTTCGTTCTTTCCCTTCAAACTCTCGAACACATTCACATATACGTCGTCGTACACCTGCACCTGAGGAACATCTTCCCATTTGGCGAAGACTCTGCCGCTGACGTCTTCTCCTGCTATCATGCAGTTGTTCTTCTTCTGCAACCCCTCCAGGTCGTCCGTCATTTCATACTCTTTGCATTTCGAGAATTCGACCCAGCTGTTTCCATCTGCGCATCTCACAACTTTATTCACCTTCGTCTTGCAACAGAAGACACTCCGGATTGTCTTCACCTTTTTCGTCCTATTGACAGTTGGACCCTGTTCGTAATTCGATCTAACATCGCCATTTCTTTTGAACTGCAACGAGTGCCCGGGTGTGGCCAGCAGGGTGGCCAACAGAAGGACCAATCCCTGCATTTTGATTTCTTGGTATATTTTTAAAAAAACAACAGATGCTCTTCGCAAAAGTCCTCGTTGCTACCGCTTGTCCGTGTGATCCCCTGTGTGACTGCTCTTGTTTGGTGTGTGTTTGGCTCAAACAGTGAGCAAGGAACAGTTGCCAGTGCAGCTTGTCAGAGGATTGAAGAGCAGGGCTCCAGGAGACGGCCGGGTATTAAAGTGCATGTATGCATGCATGCGATATTTGCGGGGGATTTAATTTCGCGCGATTTGGCAAGTCTTCAGAGCTCTCCTGGAACAAAAGTGACAAAAGTGCATGGGACTTAATTCGGCATGCATTCGGCTAGACGCGCGAATAATCGGCTCTGGTGAAACTGAACGATCTTTCGAAGAAACTCATAAGGTTGAATTGTTCTCCAGCGATTGTGTTGCAGAATCCCACGGAAGTAGTGGTGTATGGCTTTTCTGTTTCCAGTTCAGGCGCTTTTTAGCACTCCTGCAGGGCGTCAACGTGTAAGTTGCTGACTCCATTGTTTGTGTGGGTTGAAGAACTCGCCCGCCTCTCTTGTCTCCATCTGTCATTGCATCATTCCAGCTGAGGATGGCAGAGTCCGAGAGTGCTGCTCCTCGAGCGGGGGGAAAGAGCGGCTTCTTCAGCGATGTTACTTTCGACAGCCTTCCCATATCAGACCCCATTAAGAAAGCCTTGAAGGAGAACAAGTTCACCCACCTCACAGAAGTCCAAGCCAAATCCATCCCCCAGCTCCTCAACGGAAGAGATGTCCTCGGGTCTGCCCCCACGGGTTGTGGGAAGACTCTTGCCTTCCTCATTCCTGCGGTGGAACTTCTTTATCAAGTCAAGTTTCTGCCCCGTAATGGTACAGGTCTTCTGGTCATCTCTCCCACTCGGGAGCTCTCTCTGCAGATCTATGACAATGTCTGCAATCTGTGTAAGTACATTCCCCAGACCCACGGTTTGGTGATTGGGGGAACGAACAGAACCACTGAGGCCCAAAAGCTCGTGAAGGGAGTCAACCTCCTCGTCTGCACTCCCGGTCGCGTGCTGGATCATATGATGAACACCAAGGGGTTTCAGTTTCAGAACTTGGTGTCCCTCGTGATTGACGAGGCAGACAGGATTTTGGAGATCGGGTTCGAGGAAGAGATGAACCAGATCATCAGAATGCTGCCAGAGAAGCGACAGACGGCCCTCTTCTCTGCCACTCAGACCACAAAGGTCAGGCGTTCGGGTGTTGATAGGAGTGGGGTGGGTAGGAGACGGAGAGGGAATGAGAAGGGTGGAAGGGGGGGTGGTAACCGGAAAGAACGGCGAGGAGTGGAAGACAGTGTGGGGGGTTGCGAAGTCAGCAATGCGGTGGAGAGGTCCAGCGAGGAAAAAGGAGGAAAAGAGGATTGGACGAGGGAAGAAGAGAGGATTGGGGAGAGGTTGAGATGGGTTTGGTATTTGGTCGTGTAAGAGACAGATCTTTACCAAATAGCTTGCCTGGGGTATTGTTGACTGGACAAGAAGACAAGAGAGGGAGACTGTGATGCCGAGAAGACACCTGCTCGCTTGTGAGCTTTCGAAGATGTAAAATTAAGAGTTGTCCATGGGTTGTGTTTACTCTTATGTGGGCTTTACATTATTGAGTTTCTGTCCATTGTATGTCTGTGTGCCTGACTGCATTGCAGGTGAGTGACCTTGCCCGTCTCTCCCTTCGGAAGCCTGTGCTGATTGAGGTGAAGGCCGCAACCGCCATGGCAACAGTGGAGGGGCTCCAGCAGGGCTACGTGGTGTGTCCTGCAGAGCAGCGGTTTCTTCTTCTGTTTACGTTTTTGAAGAAAAACAAGGACAAGAAGGTGATGGTGTTCTTTTCCAGCTGTGCCTCTGCAACGTTCCACGAGGAACTTTTGAACTACATCGATCTTCCCGTTCAGTGCATTCACGGGAAGAAGAAACAGGCAGCACGGATGAACACCTACTACGAGTTCTGTCAGGCAAAGCGCGGCATTCTTCTCTGTACAGATGTTGCCGCTCGAGGCCTTGACATTCCGAATGTCGACTGGATCGTCCAATTTGACCCTCCAGATGATCCGAGGGAGTACATTCACAGGGTGGGGCGTACAGCAAGAGGGGCAACAGGCACGGGCAAAGCGTTGTTGTTCCTCATGCCTGAAGAATTGAAGTTTCTGAACTACTTGAAGAGAATGAAGGTTGTTTTGAATGAGTACACATTTCCCCCCAGCAAGATTGCGCAGGTGCAGGCACAGATGGAGCGGTTGATCGAGAAAAACTATCACCTGCACAAAAGCAGTCGAGACGCCTACAGGGCGTATCTCCATGCCTACGCGTCGCATTCTTTGAAGGACATTTTCGATGTGCACTCTCTGGACCTGCAGAGGGTTGCAAAGAGTTTTGGGTTCGCAGTGCCCCCCAAGGTCGAGTTGAATCTGAAGGCGAAAGGAGGGAAGAAGAAGGAGTCTCAGAGGGGGCCGGGGGATCGGGGTCCCGGGGGAGGCGACCCTAAAGCCAAAAATTTTCAGCGCTCTGGTCACACCTTCTCTGCTTCCAATCCTTACGGAAAGAGGAAAGAGGGGGACAGCCGACAGTTTTCAAGATGAGGTCCGACCTCGTGACTTTCCGCTAAGAAAGAAACGTTGAAACAAATTAAATTGGCAGAGGAAGAAAGAGTATTCAAAAACAAGACGCCAGGTAGTAGGTTTCATTTTTTTTCTTTTAACTGTAACTTTACACTCGCCAGTTTTTTTGTTTTTTTGTTTTTTTTTAATAAATTGAACTTATTGAATTAAGTAAAAAGAATTCATTCCTGAATGAATCAGAATGATTGAATTATGATTCGATCTACTAGCTTGAGTCTTTGAAATAATTTCCTAATCGTTTAATTCCAAACAGTTAATCCCAGAGCTAGTCTCAGAGTTAGTGAATTATCAGTCAGATTCAGTATTAGGAATTTACGATTAGGATTTATGTCCAGAAGATTGGCCTGAGGCCTCCCACTCAATGCCAAATGTCCGAATGCCGAAATACATTATATATAGTCGGACATTGCAGCGTCGTTCAAGCCCCGGCCGTTGTTTGCAAGCCCTATTATTTCAATTGCAGGCTTTTTCTAGCACCTATCGCCAGATACCAGACACTAGGTGTTAAAAGTGCTTATAAGCCCGCCGGTTGTTTCAATCGCTCTAGCAATCGGTGAGTGTCTGGCTTTGACTAGCATCCATCGCTCATAAAGTCTTGTTCTAACATGTTTGCATGAAGTCCTATAGCGGCTATAATATAGCCTATAGGTTTAATTATGCAGTATATCAAGAATATATAAATTTAAGATAGGCTTCAAAAACAAAAAAATGATAGATATTCATATACTGACCTTTTGATTATAATTTCAATTGTAATTTAGTCACGGTAGCAATGAAAATGACTTAAAAATGGGAGCTTCAAGTGAATAGTAATTCAAATTGTTCTCAACCCCAACTTTAACCGCATCTTCGCCACCGAGCCCGGGCCCCGACGGCAACGATTGATGCCCAGTATCGCTTTCTGCGCAGTGATCCGATTTGCAAGCAAATTCCGAGTTAGGCAGGCTTCTTTAGTTTCAGGAGTTCGTAGACGTGTGCTCCAAAGGCTGCCGAGCGTCCCTGTGCGGGAAAAGGCAGAGGAACGGTCGGAAGGAGGGACGGAGAATGAGAGAAAGCGCGAAATCGTTTTCAAGGACGGAAGCACACCCGTGCAATCGCACGTGTGATCTCACGCATACACATACATGCTCTCTCTCTCTCTCACACACACACAGAGAGAGAGAGAGAGAAAGAGAGAGAGAGAGAGAGAGAGAGAGAGAGTTACAGTGTTACACTTGAAAAAGCGGGAAGACAAAGTGGTCCATCCCCACGGATTCATCAGGGCTGGCGCATCCGACATACGGAAGTGTCAATGTGACTTCTCTGCTGCTTGTTTTTGCTTTACAGAAAGACAAAACGGGACTGTAATTTGCAGGAAGGAGCCAAGGGAAGTGATGCATGCTGAAAAGAAAGGCGCGTTCTCGTTTTCTGTCTTCTCGATCGCTTTCTGTCGACTGACCGCAGCTTTCACCCTGTCCTGCAGGACCTTCGCCCAGTTTTTGTTCTCTTTCAGGATCTCTGCTAGTTGCGCTCTGAACGCAAGCACGGGAGAGGGGAAGTTTTGCGTGTATACAAAAAGCTCTTGGCGACGCTCTTAACAGGTCACGATTACGGGGACAAGCGCTGAACTTCCGGTCGCACGCGCATGTGTGTGTGTGTGTGTGTGTGTGTGTGTG
>JAHBMJ010000490.1:6245-13689 GCA_018398765.1 Chromera velia | reverse complement strand
GGGGGGGGGGGGAAGGGAGGTATGGACGGAGGCATAGCTGGAGAATGGGCGGGCGAGCCAGCAAGAAAGTGTCGGCGCATGTTAGAGAGACAGTGATATAGCCAAAAGTGTTTTTGCTGTGTCAACACCAAGGGACCGAAGAGGAAGGAAGGCTCAGTTGTCTGTCTCACTGACTCACTGCGGCAAGGTGAGCACCAGGTCTGCTGCTTTCTTGGCGACTTTCTCGTGCGTCAACAGGCGGTTGACCGATGTCTTCACACCCCTCCAGAGATCCTTGTCATTCCACGGCTGTGTGCAGGCAGCAGAAGGAAAATTAACGATTGCAGCAGAAAGTGGCAAAGCAGTGTAGTTGTCATTCCATGGCCAAATTTCAGTCAGGAGGCAGAGGCACAGCGATGAAGGACAGAGGAGCGTGTGTTCAACCAAGAGCACTTCGGGTTTTTGAAAACAAAGGAGAAACAAAGAAGGAGGGAGCCTGGGTAAAGATTGGGTGAAGTGATTGCGAAGAGTTCAGCCGCAGAGATGGAGACATAGACAGAGCCGAAGGAAGGATGAAAGGGAACAAAATCCAGCCAGCTTGACGGAGTCGCTCTGCGAGCCCGTTTTAGTGTCGTCCCTTTTTGTCTGTCTGTCTGCTTTTCTAGAAAGCTTGTGTGTCTCTCCTCTGTAGGCATGATTGGTTGATTGGACTTTCTTCACTTCCTTCACTCCCTGACCTCTCTCTGCAACAGCGTCGGGAGCATTTCAGTGACAACCTTCTCGTGGAGGTTTTGCATCTTGTCAGTTATTTGCAAGAGCTGCATGCAGAGAGGGAAATAAGTTCATGTCACTGAGAGAGTGAAAGCAGAAAGAAAAAAAAGGACCGGACACTCAAACGGACATGTAAACAAGCAGAGGAAGACAGGCGGGCAGAGAGACCGGCAGGCAGGCAGACAAAGAGAACGGAGGAACGGCTGGCCTACAGAAAGGAAGGTGGGCAGGTGGGAGGCAAGAGGGGAAGGAGGGGATGCGTTTGGTCGAAGCAAGAGGGCAGGGCAGAGAGAGAAGGAAGGAAGAGGTCTCTGTCTGCCAGCCCCATGCAGCTCAATCCGATCCAATCTGAAGAGAGCGATGGATGGACTAACTGATCCCCCCCCGTCAGGAGACAAAGAAAGAAGATCCCCCCCCGTCAGGAGACAAAGAAAGAAGATCCCCCCCCGTCAGGAGACAAAGAAAGAAGAAGGATCTGACTCATCCCTCACTGAGCGACCTACTGTCTGTCTGTCTACCTGTTTGGCTGACTGACCATTCTTCCAAACAGCCGAGGAAGAGGCTTGGTCCTGTCCTCGATCAGTCTCTGTGCGCAAACGCCGAACGCCTGACAGGCGAAAAAGCAGGGAAGCACGCAGAGGCAACTTCAATATTGACAAAACCATTTTGAAGTCGCGTCCCAGTGGATGAACTTTGTGAAGAGCCTAGCTCTACAGGCACAGGGGCTCTCTCCCACACGAGAAGCGAACAAAACAACCATTGACGCCAAAATGTTCTCAGATGCATGAAAGGAGAGAAGCGTGAGCTGGAGACGGTCCATGCACACGCACAGAGAGAGAGAGAGAGAGAGAGAGAGGAAGTGCACCAGAGCAGAGCATCGCTTTGCGGCACCGCGCTTTGCTACCGGACGTCAACAACTCCCATAGCGTCGACCACAAATCAATCCAGGCATCAAGTTTGCACCGACAAACGCTTGCACGCACCAATTGGAACACCCCACCAACTTCAGGTTTACTGAACTCTGCATGCCAACAAATCTCTCCCCACTCTGCCCTCCATCTCTCGTCTGTGATTGGGATCTTTTTCACTTCTCTTGTCTCCGCTTCGCTTCTCTTCTCTGCTTTGCCCCTTTACTGACTGCTGGAGAGAAGACGGTCCGCAGCTCCTCCTGGTTCTCCTTCTCAACGCACAGATTCACACAGGCGTCGAAAGCCTCCAGAAGCCGCTTCATTGCGGGAGGTGGGCCGGGAATGTTCGCCACAGAAGGCCCTGCAGGCGAGGGGAGAGGTGGCATTCAATAGAGGTGAAGGCAAATTTGAAAAGAGATGTTTTGAAATTAATGGACCCGATAAGCAAGCAAGTGGACTAAATGGTCTTGCGAATGGTCCCGCACACCGAACATGCCGATACAATCACAAGAAAAGCTGCGATGAAGCATTCATAACGAATCCCATTTTGAGCCCCCCACAAGCAACGTCACGCACAATTCTCACTTTACCTCCGCAACCCCCCCACCCTGCCCTCCCTCTTTTGATGCACGCACCGTCTCCAGAGGGAGTTTGTCTGGAGGCTCCTCCAGCTCCTCCACGCCCTCCCAGCTCCAGGATAGACATCAACAGCTCGTTTGCAGAAACCTGCAAGGCACAATGCGTGCATTCCTGTCTGTCCGATGCGTTCGCATCGCATCATGAAACCGCAGCAGAAGAAGAGAAGTTGGCACGTAAAGTATCGCTTCCACAGGGGCGCAGGGAGATTGGCCAACGTCTTTCCGCTTCACGCTCAGAGTGATACGCAGCACCGATCACCGTCTACCCTCATCAAGAATCAGCAATCAATTTGGTGTTCAGAGAAGTTACCCATACACTCATTCGAAGATCGGAAAAGTGCCGTGCTGCCTGACGAACCAACCTGTGAATTAGGCGACCGCAGAAGCCGACGGAAGACGACCCCAAGGCCGGCACGGTCAAGCGAACTTCTGAAAATATGGGGAAGAGCATCCTTGAAGAGCCGTTTGTCAATCGCAACTTCTTCGAGGGCAAACACCAGCAGCAGGGGAATGTGGGAAGGTGCTTGTGGCAATGCATGGTTGTTAACCTCAGCCTCTTGGTCGGTCAGTCTCCTGAAGGCGCACATCACCGCTCTTCGAACGCTCTCAGACGGTGCGTCCCCCCCGTGCTTCTGCTTTTTGGCTTCGTCAGACAGAGTGAATATCCAGTTGTTGTAAGCTGCTGTGGACACGTCAAATTCTGCCTGGGGCTCCTTCAGGGCGACGCCTGACGCGTAAGCGAGAAGGTAGAGAAGAGGAACCAAGACCGGCAGGGCTGCAACGTTGAGAGCACGGGCAATTTCTGCTTGTCCCTGCACAAATATCGGGAAGGGGAGGGGGGGCACCGAAAAATCATCATGTGCAACATATTTGCGAGACAGGGGTTGACAGACAGGAAAGTTAGGCGCACTCTGTGAAAAAGTGCGACACAGAGCCGAGAGACCATTTCAGTTTTGGAGAGAGATACAGAAGGACACAAAGAAGAATCAACAACAACATCAACAACTGCGAGGCTTTCGCTTCTCTTTTCTCTGTGGGATTTGCCATCAACAGCGACTTGAGACACACATCATTTTCTCTTTCGTTTGCTGTACTTTGATCTCAAACTGCATGTGCAAACAAACAGACAGACAGACAGACAGACAGACAGATGTGGATGTGTGTGTGTGTATATGTGTGTGTAAGGCAACAGACTGGCCGACCTCCGGGGTTTTACCAAGGCTAGTTCCTGTCTTATACAGATGCTCGAGAACGAACGCCAGCAGCGTGCGTTCCTCCATTCCCGCTGGGGCCTTTTCGTCCGTCTCTGTCGCCTCCTTCTCCTCCGCGTCCTCCTCTTGCTTCACTGTTCCGTTGGCGTGAGCGTCGGCAGATTCCTGGGCTTTTGCCTTCACACTCTGCGTCTCCCTGCTCTTCTTTTCTTCCTCGCTAGCAGAGATATAGGCGAACATTGTGAGGACGGAGTGTACGAGGGCAGGGCACTTTAGACACAGCCCACAAAGAGGGAAGACGGCTCCCTTTGCACCTTCCAGTGGGTCTGCGCTCTGTCGTGCAATGTCCTTCTGCCTCTTCAACAGAATGTCCACAAAAGAGCCTTCTGCAGCCTTTAGAGGCACAGGAAGCACAAGCTCACTGGAAGGGTCTCCATTCAATGCAGTCCGACCGCTCTGCTCCCCCTGTCCTCGGGGTCCGACAACGCCGAAACCCAACAGGTCCAGGCTGCACCAAGCAGGGTTGCAATCAACAAAACGAATATGAAACCAAATGTTCCTCCTCGATTCGCCTCTTCCCAGCTCTCCTATGCCATCCTCTCCGTCTGTGTGTGGTGTACGAAAAAGACTGTATATGTGCGTAACTGAGCGAGCGCGCACACGGTCTCTCTCTCTCTCTCTCTCTCTCTCTCTCTGTGTGTGTGTGTGTGTGTGTGTGTGTGTGTATGTATGTGTATGTATGTGTGTGTGCGTGCGTGCGTGTGTGTGTGTGTGTGTGTGTGTGTGTGCGTGTGTGCGCGCGCGCATGCGTGCGTGTATGAATGTCAGTGGGAGTTTCAGCGTTTGTGTCTGCAAAGTGAAGGGAGGACGGAATTTGAATCGATGCAAGGACACCGGCTAGACGACAGACATACTGACCATTGGAAAGCTGAGAGTGTAACCAATGCTTCGACCCATCTCCCAAACAAAACTTTCTCATCCACAAAGTCCTTCCCCCCCCCTGTCTCCCGGCTGTTTGCTGCCGCAGCTCTATTTGAATCTGCTTCAGGCACCCCGTCTTCTTCGCTCCCCTCGACGCACCAGTCTGCAGAGACCGTCTGTTGTGGGCTCTGTACAAACACATGTCCCTCCGGAAGCATCCACGTTGCCTGTGCGCTGCTCTCTGCCTCTTTTTCTTCGCCTTCCTCCTCAGCCTTCACACCAGGCTCTGCATCGGGAGCCACCAAAACGTAGACGTGCAAGAGAAAAAGGCGGCAAGCGTCGAACCTAACGGTTGGGAGCGGACTGCTGGCCAGGAGAAAAAGAAGCCCGAGAGCCGAGCGCCGTTCAAGAAAGCCCTCATGACGTCGAGCCACCTCTCGCAGCGTGACAAGAGCATTGATGCGCATAATCTTCGCGCCTTCTGAGGCTGGGGAGGGGGCTGCAACTGCAGGGAGGGAGCGGAATGGGGGCGATGAAAAGAATGACCGACAACAAAGAGAAAAAAGTTGTTTTTATGAAACAAAGTACAAAGAAGCAAGAGACAAGAAAGAAAAGAACAAAAAGAAGACCACAGAACTGAAGAGCGATGATCTCCCGCAACATCCTCAAAAGCAACAAAAGTCCTCAGAGATGCTGTCAGGAACACAAGGAGACGGAACACGAAAAGAGAAGATGCTCGAGTACGGAAGAGAAGGCTTCGAGCTGCACATATGCGATTTGCTGAGATTCATCGATGGCCCTGCGCCTTTCTTTTTTCTCAGGAGACTCCGCATCTGTCCCTTTTTCCCTCTCTCATACTTCTGAACTTGCCGGCCTACCCTTAAAGCACCCCAAAACCGGACTGGACCCATTTGCCTAGAGAGAAGAAAAAGAGTCGAAGAATTTCGTCTGATCTTATCTAATCTTCTGCCGTCTCTCTCCGACCTCTGCCATCGTCTCTTTTCCATCCAGGGAAGGCGGGAAGGAAGTGACAGATTCGCCATAGGAGACGGAGAGCTTCCGGAGGAAGGCCAGGGGTTCGTAACAAAAGGGGCAGGAGGGGCTGGTTGGCTGCATATTTTTTTTTCTCCAGGAGGCCCTCCCGGAAGAGAGGAGCAAGACAGAAGAGGAGGACACGACCCCGAGGCTCCAGGGCAAGGCGGTTGGCCCCTTCTTCTTCTTTGTCCTCGTTTTCGTTTTCTTCCTGGGAATCACCTTTCCTGACTAGGTCAATGAACGCCCCCACGTTTTCGTTCGTGGGCTCGAATTCAGAGTCGGAATCCCTTGGAAGTCTGCGTGCAAGTGACAGACAGAAGGGAAGGGGAGAAACACAGAGCTCGCTGAAGGAATGAGAAGTCTCTTTTGTCGTCGTATAAAGAAAAGAGAAAGATGAGTCCCAAAAAGTGCCGACGGCGGGGGGAGAGGACACACAGAATCAAAAAACATCTGCTGCATGCTTGTGTTGACGAAAGGTTGATCGCGTTGAGGTCTGTTCTGCTTTATACACAAGCAATGAATGCGCAAATACGTGAGAAAAGTGGCCTTTTCCTTTGTATGTAGAAACAAAGAAAACAACTCAGAGAGACAATAAATCGAACTATGGCTTAGAGTTTCTACGCCAACCCACCGGCTGTCAACAAACATCATCAATTGGATGGCCGCTTCCAAGTAGGCACCAAAAAATTTCTCCTTCTGTTCTTCACCACTCATATGACCGTCAGTCGGCCCGCCGAGCTCGAGGGATGCGAGTTGTCGAAGAACAAATTCGATTTGCTTCCCCACGACTCTCTCCTCCTCCTCACTCATGTCAACCCCAGACTCAAGAAGGGATCCCAACGCTGCTCGAAAGAGGATCTCTAGCCGGCCCCGAAAAAGTGGGAAGGCCTCTGAATCCTTCAATAAGGACTTGCTGGGGGTCGCAGAGGGCGAGTGAGCAGACGCCATTTCCGAAAGACCAGAAACTAGAGAAGCCAAAACAATTGTCTGACTGCTGTCCACATTCAAGTTAACCACGAATGCATCTTCCCCTCCCCGTTCTCCAGTTTTCCTCCGTTTCCCGGATGATGCCGGAAGCAAAGATGACACAGCAGACCCCCGTGCAACACCCCCCTTGGGCAATGTGGGGATTTTCCAGAGACATTCGAGACCTCTGGACTCCTGCTTTGCTTCCCGCCCTTCAATAATCTCCCCCTCTTCTTCCTCTTCCTCATCCGATGCTTCGAAAGTCCCCGACCCTTCCGTTGGCTTCCGGGGAAGCGCAAGAATTCGGGAGGAGGCTGCATCTGCAGGCCCCGCAGCTGAAGAAGAAGAGGAAGAAGAAGGGGCAGCCATTCGGCTCCTCCCTTCTGAGTCTTTCCCAGTAGAAGTCTGCAAAGAGACCACCGCCCCCGCCCCCCCATCCTGCTCGAGAGCTGCTGCCGTTCTTCCAGCAGCGTCTCCGGACCGCATGGCGTCTGACAGACAGTGACGTGCAGTTCGGAGGGAAAAGAGCAAAAGTTCTACCTGCACACAAAATGATAAGGGTACAGAATCATCAAGAAGCACATGCAAGTTTCCCAGCCACCATGAGTCAAGGACCCAAGAATTCCATCCACGTGAAAGGACATCAGACAATCATACAGCCCACTCTCCTAGTCGGCCTCGACGATCCTTTCACAGCCACCCTTTATCAATCTGACAAGTGAGAGGGAAAGAAGAGGAGGGACACCGTCACAGAGAGTCTCCCGTGCTTTCTGAGAAAGAAGACAACTGACGGATAAGACAGCACGAGACAACCAGTAGCCAGAAAGCCTCTCATCCTATCCCTCCCCACCTCTGACCTCTCTCTGCCTGTTCGGAAGAGCCGCCTGATCAGGCTGTAGGTCCTTTGTCTTTCGTCTCAGACGCAGTGCCAAGGCCGAGGGGGCCTCAATCAGAGAGGGCACAACAGGCTCAAAGGCCCCGGAAAGCGAATTGTGGAACATCCGCAGGCTCCTTC
>JAHBMJ010000490.1:1245-3745 GCA_018398765.1 Chromera velia | reverse complement strand
GCCGCATCCTTCTTCTGGTCTTCATGAATGCAAGTGAAAGGAAGTGGAGGTCAAAAAGCCGGCAATGTCGGACGAAAAGAAAAAGGCAGAGACAGGTCCATGACGAGACGGATTGAAAGAAGAGAAAGGAGCACTATCATGAAAACGAAAACTGCTCACCTCCCCTGCAGGCATGTGCAAGCACGTGGCGGTCATTGCCATCCTTTGCCTGCGCAAACAGACACAGACCGACCAGGGACAGAACCGCACAGTCTCTCAGACGATCTCATGCAGTTGAATTCATTCGCTTGCAGGAGAACATCAAACTGAAGAAAAAAGGCTCCATGGGTTTCGAAGACAGAGAGAGAGAAACAAAGTATGTGGGAGAAAGTGGATCTGTTCACGAAGGGCGTGGCAAGTGCAGCAGTTCAGTGTGCTACAAGGAGACAGGACTGAGTTGAGTTCCGAGGGGAGATGCGGTTCGTGTGCGCATTCAGATGGACAGTCAATAACCAGGCAGATCTGCGTGCACGATCGGTTTGGCAACGAGGAACGGGAGCGCAGGAAAAGGGTGTTTAAGTGCAGTACAGAAGAAAAGCACGAAGGGGGACGTAGCGGAAGAACTCCCTATTTCCTCCTACAGAGACGGACGAACTCATATGGTCAAGACCAAAGGGACTGACTCACTTCATGAAGCGCCAGAGCTGCCAGAAGCTTCCCAATTTTTTCATACACTGCAGAGAGACAGAATGCCGGCAGGGGACGGCGAAAACGAATATTTCAGAGAGGTCATGTTCTCTCTCTCTCTCTCCTTGCCCGCCCCCCCGCGTCCGAGACGGACAGACAGACTTACAGGGAGTGATGAGATCCTCTCGCTCTGCCGTCTCCACCAGGCGCCGAAGAGACAGAGCCAAAAATCTGCGAACCGAGACGTCCGGGTTCAGCTGCAAGCACGCGTAAGGCAGGCGGAAGCAGTGAATGTGAGTTTTCTACTTCTCATGCCGTCTCCGAACTTGCCGTCTCCCCTGGACCCCGACAGACTGACTCTAAGCAGATCTAGGTGGCCCTCGTCCAACAGAGCCTCCACACTCGCCAAACGCAGAGGAGCTCTTGGGCAAGTGAGAACCGTTTGCAGCACCTGCACGGACACAGAGATCATACGTGATGTGGCGAAGGCACGCAGGATAGTCCATAGCGACTGAGACCACCAAATGACTGACCTCTCTGAAGACGTCGTCGCGGTACTGTACTGAGGGGCTCGAGAGCGCATCAGCCATCAGATCTAGAAGCATCTGCTTCCATTCTCGCGGCTCCGTGTGCATTTTCCCTCACGAATCGAATTTCGTCCGGAGAAGCGGGTGCAAGATCAATGACTACGTCACATGGACT
Organism: Chromera velia; assembly: GCA_018398765.1. NCBI lineage: Eukaryota > Chromeraceae > Chromera > Chromera velia. The sequence goes on along the minus strand of JAHBMJ010000490.1, from coordinate 2,377 downwards.
GCTCCGTTTTGCAAGTTCACTAATACACATCGATACGCCCGCTGAAACCTGCACCTGCATCTCGGCGCTCCTTCAATTTCCTGCCTGAGACTCAGAGTCTTATTATTTTTAAAACTGACTTGACTCTCAGAGAATTCTGACAGGAAGATCGATGTCATGACAGGAAGAGAGAGAAGAGAAAAACACCGCCCAGACCCCAGGCTCCTGACGATGTCAGGGCTCGAGGAGATGCTGCCGACGTGCGGGCGCACGAAGCTGGAGCGGCGTCCCATTTCTGGTCCGCGGGTCCAGAGAGTGACGGGGGCCCCCATGCAATCCAGCCGCGGGTCATGTTTGGGCACCACGTGGGGCAGACACGCGCGCTCTGGGCCCCTGCAAGGAGCCCGCCTCCCTCCAGGCAATTCGCAACCCGGTGCGCACCTGGGTCCAAGGAACCCCCACTCCCATCCCTGATTTAGCATTGCCTGCGCGAAGGCACCTTGTTTGTAGGCCCAAGACGCCACTGTTTAAGCTCTGAGTTGAGACGTACAACCATGCGGTGCCCTGGAAGAAATTAATGTTATATGCAGAGCAGATCGGTGCACATTCCACTAATTCCATAGCGTCAGGGATGTCTCAAGAGCTTGTTCAGTGTTTAGGATACGTCTTATCAGTCCTGACAAGGTTAAGTGTTACATTTGTAACACTTACGCTTCGGATGCACACACATGCACACACATACACACACACACACACACACACACACACACATACACACACACACACACACACACACACACACATACACACACACACACACACACACACACACACATACACACACACACACACACACACACACACACATACACACACACACACACATATACATACACACAGACAGACACACACATACACACACACACACATACACGCACACACACACGCACACACACATACGCACACACACATACACATACACTCATACACAGACACACACACACACACACACATACACACATATACATACAGACAGACAGACACACACATACACACACACACACACACACACACACACACATACACACACACACACACACATACACACACACACACACACACACACACACACATACACACACATACACACACA
>JAHBMJ010000489.1:20251-46268 GCA_018398765.1 Chromera velia | reverse complement strand
CCCTGATCGAGTCTCCTTCCTTCGAGTCAGCGAAGTTAACAATTCATGGGATGAACCTGCACGTACGTAAGACACAAGGGCGGGCGGGCGGGTGGGTGGGTGGGTGGGAGCGCTCTTCTATCGATGTATAACTACTACTCTTTTGAATCACCTCACACAGGGAAAGTCAACGTATGTCTGTGCCCCTAAATATTTCTATCCTTCCCGCAAGAGTTTTCGAAAAGATCCAAAGCGAATGAGAAAACCAGTCGTGAGAGGAGGGCGACGGTGGGGTGAGAAAAGTAAAGCCAGAGACTTCCTCTGGGGGGGCGCGGCAGAGACTCTGAATGTCTCGGACTGAAAAGATGGACTGCAGGTTCTCAGGATTTTTCAGGCCCTAATTACGAACTTTTCGCCTTCCCCAACCTATGGCAACGGGATACAGGAGCGAGGGGGGAAGGGGGAAAAGAGAGGATCTGCCTTCATACTTAGACGCAGTCGAGGTACACACGATCGGAATTCAACAGGAGTTGTGGCCACAATACAGATGCATCGATCAAGAAAGAAGCACAATCGCCAGTGCGTAGTGAAGGCGAGCAAAGGCGAAACCCTTTGAAACATACATAGTTATGCAAAAATATATAAGTGGGTTTACTAACGCAAATATTGAAGATCTCTTGCTATTCACCGGGACAAAGGGTTTCTTGAAAAAGAAGCCAGGCCAGGCTGAAAGTAGGATGCTGTACAAAAGCCAGGCATACGAGACAAAAAGTGGAAAGTAAAAAACAGTGGAAAACCAGAGGAGGGGGGTGTCATGCAAGCATTGAACAGAGCTGAAATTGTTTGCCCGACCTTCTCTGTATTCCCTTCTTCTCTGTGGACCGTTTCCGCGGAAACAGGAGAACTTCAACTCAAGAGGCAGCTGGACCGGAAGAGGAACAGGATGACGCTTCTCCATCAACAAAGACGTACGTATATCCACTCGGAAAGAAAGTGCACCAATCAGACTAGCTGCACGTGCTTGACCCTGCTTTCTCCAAGTATCGTCATGACGCAAGAGAGGGCGACTACACGCAGGCCGGCATGGAGCTCAGAAGAAGCAGGCAGATTCAATTCGATCAGCGATAAATGCCCCAATCAACGAGCCGCACATCATGGAAAAAGAATTGATGGGATAGAAAGACAAGAACAAATCTAGCCAAAACACAACGCACAAGCGTGACTCCACACTGCTGAAGCGGGGCACAGGAATCGTTTCTAATCATTTCTGTAGAATTTATTTCAATTTATTTCTTTGGCTGTCTTTCAATTTAGCTAGCAATCGTGTTAATTCTCTTTTATCGACACAATAGGATAAACCAAGTCGGCAGTGCGGACCTTCGCTTGCTGGTAGCCTGCCATTGTCCCCGTGAACGATCGAAAACGTCGCCGACGATCTCCTCTCTCTCTCTCTTCCTGCTTGCCTCACTCAGAGCCTCCTCCAAAACGTCCTGCAGAAACTCTATGCATGTTCACGTACGGTGCAGTCCCCCCCACCCCCCGCTTCCGTTAATCCGCCTCCCTCCTGAAAAATGATATGCGATGATCGAGAGATACAGGGAGGTGCATTGGCTTAAACGAGAAGATCACAGGGGAGAACGCGGTCTTTGTAGAGGTCCACCCTAATGGCTTCAGATCGAGGAATCCGGCCTCGCGAGCTTCTCTCAGGGAACTTCCCAGCAGCAAAAGGCGAACAATTATCTGAATGTGATGGTAGGTGCCTGCCGCACAGTATCCTCAAACCGCACCTGTGAATGTCTCTAACCAGTCAGAGAAAGCCCTCTCGAGGCGGCTTGCGAGAGGGGAAACCAAACAAAAGAGATCAACTTGAAGGAGGGAGCCGAACAATACAGAAACAGACATACCGCGCTCGCCCACTCTCTCCTCGAGGTCCCTTCACGTGTTCTCCCTGATCGAGTCTCCTTCCTTCGAGTCAGCGAAGTTAACAATTCATGGGATGAACCTGCACATACGTAAGACACAAGGGCGGGCGGGCGGGTGGGTAGGTGGGTGGGAGCGCTCTTCTATCGATGTATAACTACTACTCTTTTGAATCACCTCACACAGGGAAAGTCAACGTATGTCTGTGCCCCTAAATATTTCTATCCTTCCCGCAAGAGTTTTCGAAAAGATCCAAAGCGAATGAGAAAACCAGTCGTGAGAGGAGGGCGACGATGGGGTGAGAAAAGTAAAGCCAGAGACTTCCTCTGGGGGGGCGCGGCAGAGACTCTGAATGTCTCGGACTGAAAAGATGGACTGCAGGTTCTCAGGATTTTTCAGGCCCCAATTACGAACTTTTCGCCTTCCCCAACCTATGGCAACGGGATACAGGAGCGAGGGGGGAAGGGGGAAAAGAGAGGATGTGCCCTCATACGTAGACGCAGTCGAGGTACATATGATTGGAAATCAACAGGGTTTATGGCCACAACGCAGATGCATTGATCAAGAAAGAAGCACGATCGCCAGTGCGTAGTGAAGGCGAGCAAAGGCAAAGCCCCTTGAAACATATATGGTTATACAAAAATATGCAAGTGGGTTTACTGACGCAAACATTGAAGATCTCTCGCTATTCACCGGGACAGAGGGTTTCCTGAAAAAGAAGCCAGGCCAGGCTGAAAGCAGGATGCTGTACAAAAGCCAGGCAGACGAGACAAAAAGTGGAAAGTAAAACATAGTGGAAAACCAGAGGAGGGGGGTGTCATGCAAGTGTTGAACAGAGCTGAAATTGTTTGGTAAATTGCCCGACCTTCTCTGTATTCCCTTCTTCTCTGTGGACCGTTTCTGCGGAAACAGGAGAACTTCAACTCAAGAGGCAGCTGGACCAGAAGAAGAAGAGGATGACGCTTCTCCATCAACAAAGACGTACGTATATCCACTCAGAAAGAAAGTGCACCAATCAGACTAGCTGCACGTGCTTAACCCTGCTTTCTCCAAGTATCGTCATGACGCAAGAGAGGGCGACTACATGCAGGCCGGCATGGAGCTCAGAAGAAGCAGGCAGATTCAATTCGATCAGCGATAAATGCCCCAATCAACGAGCCGCACATCATGGAAAAAGAATTGATGGGATAGAAAGACAGGAACAAATCTAGCCAAAACACAACGTAAAAGTATGACTCCACACTGCTGAAGCGGGGCGCAGGAATCGTTTCTAATCATTTTTGCAGAATTTATTTCAATTTATTTCTTTGGCTGTCTTTTAATTTAGCTATCAATCGTGTTAATTCTCTTTTATCGACATAATAGGATAAACCAAGCCAGCAGTGCGGACCTTCGCTCGCTGGTAGCCTGCCATTGTCCCCGTGAATGATCGAAAACGTCGCCGACGATCTCCTCCCTCTCTCTCTTCCTGCTTACCTCACTCAGAGCCTCCTCTAAAACGTCCTGCAAAAACTCTGTGCATGTTCATGCACGGTGCAGTCCCCCCCACCCCCCGCTTCCATTAATCCGCCCCCCTCCTAAAAAATGGCATGCGATGATCGAGAGATATAGGGAGGTGCACTGGCTCAAATAAGAAGATCACAGGGGGAAATGTGGTCTTTGTATAGGTCCACCCTAATGGCTTCAGATCGAGGAATCCGGCCTCGCGAGCTTCTCTTAGGGAACTTCCCAGCAGCAAGAGGCGAACAATTATCTGAACGTGATGGCAGGTGCCTATCGCACGGTATCCTCAAACCACACCTATGAATGTCTCTAACCAGTCAGAGAAAGCCCTCTCGAGGCGGCTTGCGAGAGAAGAAACCAAACAAAAGAGATTAACTTGAAGGAGGGAGCCGAACGATACAGAAACAGACACACCGCGCTCACCCACTCTCTCCTCGAGGTCCCTTCACGTGTTCCCCCTGATCGAGTCTCCTTCCTTCGAGTCAGCGAAGTCAACAATTCATGGGATAAACCTGCACGCACGCAAGACACAAGGGCGGGCGGGCGGGTGGGCGGGTGGGCGAGAGCGCTCTTCTACCGATGTGTAACTACTACTCTTTTGAATCATCTCATGCAGGGAGAGTTAACGTATGTCTGTGCCCCTAAATATTTCTATCCTTCCCGCAAGAGTTTTCGAAAAGATCCAAAGCGAATGAGAAAACCAGTCATGAGAGGAGGGCGACGGTGGGGTGAGAAAAGTAAAGCCAGAGACTTCCTCTGGGGGGGCGCGGCAGAGACTCTGAGTGTCTCGGACTGAAAAGACGGACTGCAGGTTCTCAGGATTTCTCAGGCCCCAATTACGAACTTTTCGCCTCCCCCAACCTGTGGCAATGGGATACAGGAGCAAGGGGGGAAGGGGGAAAAGGGAGGATCTGCCTTCACACTCAGACGCAGTCGAGGTACATACGATCGGAAATCAACAGGGGTTGTGGCTACAGCGCAGATGCATTGATCAAGAAAGAAGCACGATCGAAGCTTGAAGACTCTAATCCTTAAGTCGGATAAGCAAGCATACGCGCACGTACGCATGCATACACTATCATACGGATATAAGCACAGAGAGAGTAAGAGACAGAAGGATTCGCATTTGTCCCCGAATTTCAACGAAAGCAGAGGCAGTTCATTCCGGGATGCCTCTAGAAAAGGGCTCGTATGTCTGTTTGTCTGTCCGTCTTCCTACCTGCCTGCCTGTCTATCTGTCTGTCTTCATCCTTTACTTTGCGATCATTATACGGATAGAAGAATACAAAGAAGAAGGGGGAGAAACTGACTGTGTCTACTATAATATATATTATAGGAGCACAAAACGATGATGGCAGCTCTATATGGTGACGGCAGAAACTGTCGGCTGCAGAAGCGGTGGCGATACCAGAATCTGATTCGAGAGTTGCTGCACCTCCGTATTTACACATATATTTTGACCCTCCACCCGAAAACTTGGGGACCTTTGCATGGCAAGCGGTTGAACATTCATGCAAACCATCTTACAACCCCTGCCCGAGGCATGTGGGCTAGGCTCCCTCCCGTTTTATCTTTCAGAGAAGCGTGTACTGACATAATTCAAAGGCACTTTCCTTAAGATTGGACAGAGGGCCCTCAGCAGTTTCTCTTCAGTGAATGTAAGTGTATGTGCAGAATATTATATATATGTAGCTCTGATGTCCAGCTTATATGCCTTCTTTCAGATACTTTAAGTGGCAAAAGGACAGGAGACCGAATCTGTCAAAGAGGAACACTCTGCATGGCAGTCCCACATGCAGTGTGCCTACATAAAGCGAACCCAAAAAGTAGAATAATACATCAACAGACGTGTACGCTTCCCATCACACCAGCAAACAGAACTATCCACTACGCATCAGCTTTCCACGTAAGTTGTCATACAGTATCTGGAGCTTTAGGAGGCCCGTGGCTCAATCTCTCCTACATCCACATTCCAACTATATAGATCTTCCCACGTCGGAGGTCGATTCATCTCTAGGAAGGGGCACTTCAGCCGGTTACACCATAGTTACTGACCCTACACCCCTCCCCCTACAACGTATGATATATAACCATCAGTCAAAAGTGGTGCCAATCGATTAGTTACGTTTGGTTACTTATAAAACTGGCTTCAAGATTGTTAAATAATTCAGGTTATGGTCAAAAATGATGAAAAATGATGTATCACACTCACTTTGCCCCCAAACCCCCCGTAACCAGATAACCCGTAACCTTTTTTGACCCCCCTCAAAAATGAAGTAACCTCCCTCAAGAAGCATTCAAACGTGTTCTAAATATCATTTTAAATGTTTTTAAAAGTTGAAAATTTGGTCGGTTACTGAGCTTAAAATGCTTGTAACCGGGTAACCTGTAACTTTGTATGAGAAAGATAAAAAGGGGGTAACCTAAAGTAACTACGTAGCCTACACTTCAAACACATCAGATTTCGACGTAACTTGACAAAGTGGAGCTCCAGGTTGCCGGACTGGCTCACAAAAATTTGTTTTTGTTCACATTTTATGTTATTTTGGGCTCAAAATCTACCATAACCTTCCAGAGTGCCCCCCCCTAGATTCAACTCCTATCTGTGACATTCTGTGACTGAGACTGTCAGTCATGCAACCTTGTAACCAAGTAATAGTCAACCGGCCGCGACGGTACGCACGCCAATTTTCCGCTTTCCGGGCTGTTTGCATGCACGCGGCCGAGTGCGCGCCAGAATGCGCCATGCATGCAGATGTCTTCAGTGTCTCTCTGGTCCTTTGTCGGGCCAGTATGCACCTTGCCTGCAGATGTGCATGCATGCATGCATCGACCATGCATGCATCATCAAGATTACGCGACCGTCTACATGCATATCGATACGTAATTCGATCATCGATCTGACACTGTACACAACTGTACACATCATAATAGCAGAGCTGTTTGGGAAGAAAGTGACCGGGACAGTTCCGAGTAACGGTCATAGTTCAAAAGATAACATCTTGCTGCTGTATGGTAAATGAAAAGCGCACTAGGACGTGATATAGCCGTTGAGATCGATAAGGACTGTTAAAGGACAACGCTGCAACACATAGTCGTAGTCGCTTATCATATTCAGGTCATGGACGACGTGCCCCTTGTTCAAGACCCCTCAATCTTTCCTGTCAGTCCCACTCATACTGACTGTCTGATTGTTCCCAGCTTTCCTGCATTCAACTTCGTTGCAGAGGGCCTGGCGCATCTGTGCATGCACGAAGTCTTCTCTCTCCTCCTGTTGTATTGTGTTGTTGTGCGTTGTTTTTGTTCTTCTTCTTGTCTTCAGATGATGGTGCCATCTAGGCTCTTTGCTTGTTCCTGTAAGTCTTCATAGGCCGAATAAGTGCAAGAGGATAGAGGTTGCTGGTCTAGCGCATACTCACATCCCCTCTGTTTTCCCTTCCTTACTTCCCCCTACTTCTCCGTGCATATCTGTGTCTCTGTCTCTCCTCGCCTGCATGCTGGTCCTTGTCTGATATGCAGGTTTGGGAAAGGCTGCGTCCGATCGAGTACCAGCCTGTGGGCAGTGGCACGTATTCCGACGTATCGAGGTGGGAGGAGACGGCCACTGGTCATTGGTATGCAAAGAAAGTTTCCACAGACATTTTCGGGAAGGGGATTTCGGTGGCAAGAGGGGTGGCACAGGAAGTCCAGATTTGGAATCTTGTTTGGGGCCGAGCAGGTTTTCCGAGGGCGTACGAGCTGAGGGTATATCAGCATGGCAAGCGGATCAAGGAGCTGAAGGATCTGCAGATGATCGGGAACGTGCCGTCTTTTCAGGGCATTGACGTGTTAGTTCCATGCCTAGGTCCCAATGCATTGACGATCGATGATTTGAGAGATATGGTCGAGACTTTCTTTTTTTCCTTTCATCCCCTCCACCAGTCGCATTTTGTGGCTTTTCCTCAGTTCCCTTTGCTCAGGGAAGGCACACAGTCTTCTGCTCAGGCAAGCAGGCTCCGCGCCCAGGTCATGTTCTCTGTGACCATAAAATCTCTCGTTCTCCCACAGGCAGATTGAGTTCACTCCCTCCCTCCCTCCCTCACTCACTCACTCACTCACTCATTCACTCAGTCACTCACTCACTCAGTCAGTCAGTCAGTCACTCACTCAGTCAGTCAGTCACTCACTCACTCACCCACTCCCTCACTTATACTCACTGGCCCACCCACTCACTCACTCAGTTACTCAGTTACTCACTCACTCACTCACTCACTCACTCACTCACTCACTCACGCAATCACTCACGCAATCACTCACTCAACCACGCACTCACGCACGCACTCACGTCCTCGGCGATCGATCACTGCATTCTTTGTTTGATGCATGTTCACTGAGAGAAGGATTAGGACTGAGCGGTATGCCAGATAAAAACGTGTGTGTTGAGGGGATCGCTTGTGATGCAGTTCTTTCATTCTGTTGCTGAATCGTTTCTCCTGTTTGTGCAGCGAGGCAGTCATCGAGCTTCTGTGCAGGACGGTAGACGATCACATAAGTAACGTAATTCTCCACAGGCCCCACTTATACTTATACGTGACCCAGCGCCTTGTGAGAGAATTGCTAGATGCCCTCTCCTTCCTCCATGATAGAGACCTGCAACACAGAGACCCGGTCAGTCAGTCATTTGGCAAGCCAACCAGCCAGCCAGCGGTAAACTTGAAGACCCTCGATTTCCCTGACGGTGCATTCACTATTGTAACTCTTGTACTTTTTTCTCCCTCCTCTTTTCAAATCCTCAGACTCACCGGAAGGCACGTGTCCCGTTAACAATTCGATTGCTTGCGTGCTTCCACTGTTTCCGCTCTCGATCGGTCGAACCGCCTGCCTCTGTGGAGCCTTTCGGCCTCTCAACACTTTTCCCCCATACCATAAGATGTTTTGTCATACCCGTTTGTGTTTCCAGTCGCCCCCCCCTCCCCTTTCTCCATCGACTACTCATTCCTACAAATTCCCTGCTAGTAGCAGCTGTTTAGTTCCGCTCTAGAACTTTAATTGTTTCCCATTTCAGCTGTCGCCTGCCTGTCTTGTGTGCAGAAACCAAAAACTCTAATGGTGGATCGATTCAGACTGCGCAGCCTCAAGATCATCGACTACAATCTCTTTCGTTACCGTCCCAAAAGAGACATCCACCTGGAAGAAACAGGAGACGTAAAGGAGAGAGAACTCCAACCCAGCGCTCCCCTTGGTACCCGAATCTATGAGCCACCTGAGGTGACCGCCACCGCCCCCCCTTACATCTCTTCCGTTGACACTTGGAGTGCGGCAGTTGTAGCTGCAGAGCTCGTGTCTCGGACCCCTCTGTTTCGCGACCCTCGCCACGATGCCACCCGCAGGTTCCAGCTCGGGAAGGTCGTTAGGTTAATCGGCCCCCCTCCCGAATCATTCATACAGAGGGTGCGTAGGAAAGACCTGAAATTGTTCCTCGACCAGAAGAGACAGACAGAGCGTGTTCCAACTACTGCAGAGGTTCGTGAGAGGCTTGAGACGTGTATTCCTTGACCTCCGGAGTGGAAGGTGTCCGACTACAGGGAAATTATTGACTACATTCAAAGAACCCTCAAGTGGGAGCCCTCAGAACGTCCCTCGGCTCAAAGTGTCAGAGAAGAGGCATGGTTGCAGCCCCAGAGAAAATCTGCCCAGCCTTCTGCCTCTTCCGTTGCTTCTTCGTCCGCCGTTTCGCAGGCTGGGGGAGTTTCGCAGCCTGAGGGAGGGATGTCATGGTGGGACTTTGATTGGCAAAGCCGGGGAGACCTTTCCCTCCCTATCAAAACCAAAGAGAACCAGAGGATCTATTGGACATTAGTCGCGGCACATCCATTTGGAGCAACGCTCAGTCAGTCACTCTCTCTCTCTCTCTCGATCTCGTGCTATGTGCTCATGCATTCGTTTTTTCCTTCCCTCTCCTTCTCTCTGCTGTGTGAGCCTGCATGTGTCGACTATCCAGGCAGCAGGGGGCCGCTAGGCAAACAGGCAACTACGAAGAGAGGCTGGTTGACTGCAGACAGACAAACAGCAACAGCAGACAGGACACTATGGCTTCTGTGACTGACAGCATGCAGTCAGACCTAGAGTCAAACAGACTGAAACGCAGCCCATAAATCGACGTATGCCTCGATATTTTTTTTCTTTTCAGTGAAAGTGAAATAGACTTGAAACGGAGGAAGAATCAAAAGGCAGCAGGAAAAGGGAAAAACAAAAGGACTCGATAACAAATCATCTTTGTTTTCATCTAAATGCCGTACGCGAAACCGACGTTTTGGCTGTTAATTGCTGCCGCTTCAGGGTGTTGTTGGATCATGCCTTTGCATACCTAGACTTGATATGTGTTGTACCATGAGTTTGCAATGCCCCGGTGCTTCTCTACATAATTTTTGCAGCATCTATCTTCTTTGGAGCCTCGGAACTGCTTCAAAATAAGGGACCGAATGTCCAAGATCGCGCGCGGACTAGCTTGCGGACTGAACGGGCGCCCAAAAAGAAGAAGACTTAGTGCTTGTCTTTTCGCTTATGTCTCTGTACAGCTCTCCATATGATTCTCTTTCCAATCCTGTGGCTCTTGTGAGGAGTTTCTCAATTCCAGTCCGCCTGTCGCTCTTGCTGGCGCTCTGGCACTCAGTAACCGCTGCAGCCTGGAGAGTTGGACAGGAGATGCTGGGACCTAATGAAACAGAACTTTCACTTGCACCTCATTATCAAAATAATTCAGACTTCAATGATCTGTTTTCATGATTGGACTGTTCAATTAGCAACTGTATCTGACAGTATCATAAATTATTTATGTTTGAATAATCTTTCATCCTAGGATTCCTGGCTCTAATCTACTCCAATCTCTATGTACTTTCAACGTCTACTAGCTAGGTCTACTGGACTTCTACATTCTCTCCGCATCGCTACTATAACTCGCTAGCGCTAGCGGCATCGTTTCTACTATCATGTGAGTAGTCACGCTCTCCATACATGTATTTGTACATATTATCATAGTATTTTTTTATATTGTATTAGATTTGCTGATTCAATTAAATCATGTTCTGGATGTGTCCCAAGGTTTACTTTAGCGGTTAGTGCAAGGGAATGGCTTGCAGTGTATAGGTTTACTCGACTTCTATACTAGTCTAACTTGAAACAAGATGCAAACATCCAACAAATCCTACCACAGGCTAGCGGGTCGGGCAGCCCGTAAAAATCATCTGGCCTGGTAAGACTGGCCATGATCGATATTTTGTTAAGGTCTACTTAGAGGGGTTGGCGCTGGTGAGTGCTTGCAGAGGTTTAAGGGTCTTCAGGGCTTGATGTCGCTGGAGTGGTTCAGGTCGATCTCCAGTGATAGATTCGATCAGTGTCAGGAGTATGGAGCTTTTTTGTGATTCGGTGATCGATCTGATTTCATTGCAGTCTTCCAAAAAGTCTTTCGGAAGTCGTTCATATGATTTTGATCGAAGTGTGACACGCCAACATCTGTATGATATAAGACGTTAACGTCCTGCATCTTCTTTCTTTGATTCTTAAAAAGGAGGTAGCGAGGCTTGAACCTATGACCTTTTGCTTATTAGTGTTGTATGCTAACCATTAGGTCATGAAGGCGAGTGATGCGCATAATTCTCTTTTGTTCAGTATTACTTTAAACTACAATCAATTCATTTAATTTCTATCTTCTTTCTAGCTGTGCTTAAGTAGCGCATAGCATTCGCCCCTTTCTAAGATCGAGGCAATCATCGAGATTCCACGCTCGATTCATGCATGATCTTATCTCATAGCATTCGCCCCTTTCTATGTCTTTTTGTGCCTTTCCATGCCTATCCGTGCCTTTGCATGTAGTTTTCTGGCATACCGACGGCCCCTCGAGATCTCACGCGCGCGGCACATGGGGTTGTCAAAAAGGCCCTGGCATGCCAGCACGTCCTTCAGTTCGCGCACGCAAAATCGGATGGCCCCCGCAGAAAGCGCCGGGGTCTTTCATGCAAATGGGCCCATATAGCTATGAGTGCGACATGTTATGCAATGCAACACGTACGCTACTAGGCAATCGCTTCGTCTGGCCCCTTCTTGGAACCTTTTCCTCGCTTTCGTAGCGACTCTCTGGCTGGCCTCTACCTCTGGAATCCTCCATCATCCCGGTCAGAGCGAGTGCGCTCTGTGGCCTCGTTGTTCTCATCCTTCAAAAGCTTCACGCTAAGCTTTACGTTGATCTTGTGCCTCATATTGTTCAAGTCATCCTTAGTCTCTCTTGTCCTTATGCTTACAGATGCTCTCCACATCTTTGTTCTACAACCTCTTCTACATCGCCACATACACTGCGCCTTCATCTCACGTTTCCCCGTGTTCGTGTTCTAACCGTTTCTGATGCAAGGCGATCCTCCTCCATCTCCAACCTCTTCTACATCGCCACATCCTGGGCAAGGATCAGTATGCCTACATCCACGGCAAGGATCACTATGCTTATACCCACGGCAAAGATCACGATGCCTACGTCCACGTTGCCCCTGTTGTCGTTGTCTTTGCTCCTCTGGAACCCGATGTCTCTTTCCGTCTCCATGGGTGTTGTTGCCTTCGACATCGGTTTTATCTACTTCCTTGTCTCCCTCTTCCTCCCGGCGACTCCTCGATCATCACTGCCGCCTGCTTCTACGTTATTGCTTTGATCTCCTGCATGCGTTGAGTTCATCAAGTTCATCTCCATCTTCTTGGTCTTGGTCGTCTACTCGCCCTTGCACGCGGGGCGATGGCGTTCTTTGTACTCTTTTTGGTCTCGATGTTGCCTCCTTGTAGCCTCCATTATCGACCTTCTTCTTTATCTTGTCTTTCCTCCTATAGGGGGATCTTTGGCATACGACAGGGAGAGGCTCGGGAAAAGGAGTCAGTCCATTCATGCAAGGTAGTGACTCAGCGGTTCGATGTTAAGTTTACTGCGAGTTCGCGTTTTGCACTTCTCTGCCTCTATTTTGTTTGGAAGAGCTTGTCGGCTTTATGCTTTCTTGATAGACTGTCTTCCCGTGTTCTCGCTGTTTGGCTTTGATTTGCTTATCTCTGTACCATTCACCATTTCGTTCAATTTCGCTGAATTGATTTTCTCCTATGATTTCATTTGCCTGCCAGTCGTCTTATTTCGTTTGTCTGGCTCCCTCCCCCATCTCATCTGCTCTGAAAGACATCTATTTGAGTGTGCATATATGAGCGGGTGATTCTGTGAGGAACCTTTTGCTGTTTGTTGACTTTGTTTCTCTTCTTTAGTATGGCATTTGGCTTCCTCTCGTACTTTTTCCTCTCTAACTTTTAGTCGAAAATAAGTGTATTCACCTCTTTTCATCGGGCTCATCTTCAGATTACTGTTGGGGTCGGAGGCCCAACACCAGGTTTTACTTCTTGGGCGGTTTTTTTTTTTTTTGAATGAGCTTGAGCGCGAAGCTCGGTTTGGTGTTTGTGTGTGTGTAGGGTATGTGTGTGTGTGTGTGTAGATCAATGATAATGTACTGGGGAATGGGCTAGGGAACGGGGGCCCAGTACAAGCGATTAAGCGGGTGACCTTACCTCTCCCTGGGAGGTCCTGGTGGTATGAGTAGCCAACTTACCCCCTGGGGGACCTTATATGCATATGCGCATGCGTCTTCTTGCCATGAAGGCGTTAGGGTTGGAGGCTGTGGGTTATATGCGCCCGGCAGGTCTGTGTTATTTACCTTTATTCATCAGTCACCAATCGGTATGCGGTGCTGCTCCAGGGAGGGTTCGTGTGTATGTAGGTGCGGGTGAGTGGATGAATGAGGATGAAGATGTGTGAGTGTGTGTGTATGGGTGTTTTGTTTCCATTCATTCCTTTTTAGTACTTAAGGGGTCATTCAGTTGGTCTTTTTGTCGACACACTTGTCTTACCTTGCATCTTTCGTGCCCTTTATTTGGTTCAGTTGGTTATTCTAATCTGAATCAATCAGGCATCTACCTGTCTATCCTTTATTCATTTGATCATTCGTTTGTAAGTGTTCATCTTATCTATCTTTTCTCTCTGTTTGGGTGGTTTTTGACTTATGCACGACTTTGTGCACCTCCAGTGCCTGTGCGTTTTCTATTTTTGGTTGTTGACGGTGCTTGCTCTGACTCTTGATCTCCCACTGTCGATGTGATTGTCGTTGAGAACGTAGTCAATGACGATTTCATCTCTTCATATCTACAGGTTTTCAGTTCCAGGCTCCTCGGTCCCTGTTTACGTCTGCCTTTCCCACGGCAACCCCGGAAGTGAGAGTACTGGAAGCGCACCGCCTTAGTCAACGTGAACTGGCCTCCTGTGATTGGGGCTGCCAGCTCCTTCTGAGGTGGGTGTTCCCCATTCTGTTCCTTGCATGTTTTGGATGTAGTGCCAGCGTCGCACTTGGCTCTGCTAGTCTCTCTTTTATGTTACACTGTATTGCTTTTGTTTCGTCTTTTCCCTCCTGCGCCGTGATTTTCTCTTTTTAATTTGTCTTCTTTCTTTAACTGCTAAGTTTCCTTTCTTGCTCTTTAAGAATAGCGGCTCCCTTTTTTACAGTTTGCTCTGCCTCAAATTACCGAATGAATGCAGGGCAGTCGCAGTCTTCAACTTTGATCAACCACAATTCGTTTGGGCATCCTTCATAGGTGAGGGAGTATTGCACCTTCTGTCTCTCTCTCTCTCTCTCTCTCTCTCTCTTTTTTTTTTGACCACTTCTCTCACTTTGTGGACGGATTTTTTTTTATCATGAGTCTGTCTAGTCTTGAAGAACGTGTACATTTCAAGCGCATGCAAGTCAAACAAAAAGTCACGTCTCATCGAAGAAGAGATGTGAAATTCGGTTTTCCTAATTCTCTGTAAATCAAACAAAAAAAGAAGCGAGTCTTTTATTCAAAAAAAGAAACGAGTCTTTCGTTTTCAAGTTTGTTTCCCCCCTCGCCTTTGATTTAGAGAGGTGAAGAAATGGCCTTCAAGGACGGGTTTCCTGTTGTGAGCTGCTGCTGGACGTGTTCGTGTACCATCATGATTCACCGCACGTCTGCTGTCCATCATTGCAGGTACAATCATACTGTGACCAAAGAGATGAAGAGTTCTACCCTTAATTTGTCAGTTCAAATGGATGTGTATGACTGTTTTCGTTGAGTCCTTCTTCTTGTTTTTCTTCCTTTTCTCTCCCTTTCTCCTCTCTCCTTTTTCTGTTTCTCTCCGTGGTCTTCAGTGTTCCTTGCTCTTTCCAGCCTTCCTTCTCTACATTTTTTTTTTCATGTCAAGGTCTGTTTTTTTCTGAGACTGAAAGGCGTAAATCGATTTACTTTCAAGTCCCTTTTTAGTCTAAGACTTCTACATGCTGGTCTTCCATATCATTTGTTGCCATAATATGCGCATTCGCAGTCTGGTGGCAAAGGGCACTGGTCACTTACGTGAGGGGTCGAGCCTCCGCATCTTTTGCAAGTTGCTTGTGCAGACAAAAAAAAATTTTTTTAAATGACTTGATGAAGTAAGAGAGGTAGAGTTCCATTGAAGAGCAAAAAGAGAAGGGAGAATCCGAATTCGAAGAAAGACAAAAGGGTTTGTTTAGCTATAAAGGAAAGATTTGTGCAGTAGAGTGAAATTTCAAACTTGCTGAGGGGAAAGATGGCCTGATTTGCAGAAAGATCTCCTTCATAAAAGGAAAGAAAGAGAAGCAATCCAAATTCGAATGAAGATAGAGTTACTTGTATTTGTCTCGTATGTACAGGTAGAGTGCTCATATATATAAAGATGGCAAGCAAAAAAAGTAAGTCACACAGGGATGGAAGTAGTCGAATTTTCTTTTTGCTTAGTAGCAAAGTCCAAGTCACAAAACGTACGAACGCCTCGTAATGTGTTTTGTCTTTTGTAGAAGGATAAAGACAAGTGAAATTTACCGTCAGGTAGAATACGTGAAATTCATAAAAAGGGCAGGGCTTTGCCGTTCACAGAGAAACAAAGAGAGGTCAAATTCACTATTAGGTAGAATACGTGAAATTCGTAAAAAGGCCAGGGCTTCGCCGTTCACAGAGAAACGAAGAGAAGTCAAATTCACTGTCAGATAGAATGCGTGAAATTCATAAAAAGAGCATGGCTTCGCCATTCACAGAGAAACCAAGAGAAGTCAAATTCACTATCAAGTTGAATGCGTGAAATTCGCAAAAAAGGCAGGGCTTCGCTGTTCACAGAGAAACGAGGAGAAGTCAAATTCACTGTTAGGTAGAATGCGTAAAATTCACAAAAAGGGCAGGGCTTTGCTGTTCACAGAGAAACGAGCAAAAGTCAAATTCACTGTCAGGTAGAATACGTGAAATTCGTAAAAAGGGCAGGGCTTCGCTGTTCACAGAGAAACGAAGAGAAGTCAAATTCACTATCAGATACAATGCGTGAAATTCGCAAAAAGGGCAGGAAAAGGTGGTACAGTCAGAAATTTCAGCAGCGCTTCGCGGTGTGGTCCTGTCTGATGTCGATTTATAGCAGAGGACAGAAAGTGGGGTTCCGTCAGAAATTCTAGCAGCGCTTTACGATGTGGTCCTGCTTCTTCTCTTTGCAGGTACAGGACACTAAAGGGATGGCCAAGTCAAGGGCGTACAAGTTGAGGTTTGAGTTGATGGCTTGCAGGTGTGGGCTCCTATAGTATGCATGTAGAGGATCACAGCGTTCTGGTTTCTTCTGGGTGAACCTTCTCTGGACGAAGAAGGTGGTCTGCGTTGCTTGTAGAATAGTTATTGTTCGGCAGAGAAGGTTGGTCTCCGTTCGCTCAGCTCTTTAATCTTGTTGATCTCGAGCTAGGCGTCACCACGTGTTAAGGTCTACTTAGAGGGGTTGGCGTTGGTGAGTGCTTGCAGAGGTTCAAGGGTCTTCAGGGCTTGATGTCACTGGAGTGGTTCAGGTTGATCTCTAGTGACAGATTCGATCAGTGTCAGGAGTATGGAGTTTTCTTGTGATTCGGTGATCGATCTGATTTCATTGTAGTCTTCCAGAAAGTCTTTTGGAAGTCTTTTATATGATTTTGATCGAAGTGTAACACGTCAACATCTGTATGATACAAGACGTTAACGTCCTGCATCTAGCTTCTTTCTTTGATTCTTAAAAAGGAGGTAGCGAGGCTTGAACCAATGACCTTTTGCTTGTTAGTGTTGTATGCTAACCATTAGGTCATGAAGGCGAGTGATGCGCATAATTCTCTTTTGTTCAGTGTTACTTTAAACTAGACTTTAAACTACAATCAATTCATTTAATTTCTATTTTCTTTCTAGCTGTGCTTAAGTAGCGCATAGCAATTTCTACAAGTATTTCTATATAAAAATAGGACTCTGCTCTTTTGTAAGCGCTACAACAAATCGATATAAATCGATTCGAGAATTATCTTTCGTTACCACTACTATTCCGCTGTTTAATCAAAGTGTATTTTTGCTTCTAATGATGAATCAGAATCTTATCTAGCTTCTAATACTTGAAATTTCAGGTGCTGCTAACTTCATCGTTTTTATGCTAATTCTCTACGAAACATCAAAAACTTCGAGTGAAAGTATCATATGTTGGCATATCAACCATCTAAATTAAAGCGTAAAAGATTTTTGAGAAGGATTTCTTTCAATTAAACCCAGAATTAAACTAAATTCAAAGTTGAAAACAGATTTATCATTTCCATGATCATTTAATTGTTTTTTAGGTTGAAAAAAGAAAAATCGATCCAGATCATGAGATCCACTGATCCAAATATCCATGTATAGAGCATGTCAACAAAAATGCAGGTGGATAAGTAGGGTCAGGAACACACGAATCAGCCCTCTTTCGAAGCCTGTCTAAGCACTTCTTCAAGTTGTTCCACAAATCGGATGGTGGAAACTAGGGTGCAAAGGCTTCCATACGCATGGAATGCCAGAATTTCCGCTTCGGTGGCGTACTCAAGTCATTCATTCATTCCTTCATTCATTCACTCACTCATCCATTCATTCACGCATTCTTATTTAATTGAAAACTGCCGGGACAAGCCAAAGTCTTGCCTGAAACAGGCCAAAAATGAAATTGACCCTCTGCACTTCAGCTGATCACTTCCAGCAGTTTCCAGGACTCTTCCGTAGTGCCGAGGTCCCGGCCGACGGAATGTTAAATTACCCTCCGAATAAGCCTGCGACCTCTCTGGTGCCCCCACCCTCCTCCCGATTCGTTTCTTTTTCTTCTTCTTGCTTCAGCTATTCAATCGGACGGCTGGAAGGGGGCACTGCCAGGTCGGACATCTGGCCGGGATCACTCTGCACCCCCCGGCGCTTGCTGTGCTGAGGGAACCACCAGAGGGGACAGAGGGGCCGGGGCAGGAGAGACGGGGGCCGTCTGCTCTCTCTCTGTTGGATCGGCAGCCTGGCTCGGGGGCATCTGTCTACCAGCCGGAGACCCCTGAGGAGGACGGGGTTCAATGGGTACTCGTGCTACACAGGTCCCTCCCCTCGGGAACCCCCCAAGGATCACCCTCGACTCGGCAGCGGAGAAACCAACGGCAGGCGGCCCCCGCGACACCTGAGGGGACCTGGTCGGCTCTCGCAGAGGCTCTGAGCCCACTCCTCCCCGTGGGTGTGCATAACCTCCAGAAGAGGCAAACGCCCCTCCCTGCACGTGGGCGCTCGAGAGTCTCGCTGCGGGTCCACCGACGAGACCACCCGAGGGGCGGCCGAATCGGAGGGTTGACTCCTCTTGGAAGGAATCGGGGAGGGGTCGAATTTGATGACTAGGGTTTCCTCCTGACAGAGGATGGGGGTGGACACGGGCAGCATAGAGGGAGGAGGGGAGGGGAACTCCTCTGAGGGCTGTGCCTGGTGCTGCTGCTACAACAATGGACTGCCGGGAGGGGATAGGGAGCGAGAGGGATGCGAGGGCCTGGTAGGGGTCTGAGGCGTAACCCGACTGCCCTGCGGGGGCAGTGCTTGAATCGGCAAGTGTCCTCCTCCACTCACGGCCCTCCCCCTCTCCCTGCTGCTGAGGACCTTGGGAGGAAAAATGAGGCGGCAGGCAAGGCTGGTGGGACGAGGGGGGAACGATTTTGGGAGCTGCAGCTGCGAGGTCTGCTGAGGAAGGAGGCCCGTCTTCCATCAGAGCCACTCCCTCTGCAGACAGGGGAACGTCGCCTGAGGTCTCTCTGATAACCCTGCCCTCCTGCTGATCCCTTTCTTCTTTTTCTTCCTGTTTCACCTTCTTGACCGGACGCCGGTAAGAGGGCAGGTCGGACTGATCCCCTGCCTGCTGCTGCTGCTGGTCCTCACTCTTCGTTTTTGCTATTGCGCCCGCTCCCCCCGGACCTCCCCGCATGGAGTCCATGATGTTGGAAAACCTCACGGACGCCCGACGGCGAGATCGCGTCAGGCCCTGCATCGACGCTAGCTGCTCCTCTGAGATCTCAGCTGCTCTCTCTGCTTTGGGGGACTGGGGGGGGGACTTTCGCTTTCGGAAAGCGACTCGTGATTCGGATTCGGGTGCAGTTGCGGTCTGTGCTTTGACCACAAACTGGTCTGCTGCACCACCGGCAGATGCGGACTGGAGGAGGCGCCTTCTGTGTGCGAGGTCGACAACTTCTTCGAGGGGGTGCTCAGATGAAACGGGAGACTGCTCCCCTTCGACTGTGGGAGACGCACCGCTACCTGCTTCTGAGATGAGTGCCTTCGCTTTTGCAGCGGCTGCTGCAACACCGAAGGAGCCCCAGGGGGCTGGTGAGATCCCAGGGAGCTCGGAAGGAGACTGGGAAGAGGCGGCGGTAACGGAGGCAGCAGCAGCGGCGGCCTCTGCGGTGGCGGCGGCGGCTTGCTCGGCTTCTCGGGCTTTCCGCCTTGCGGTTGCTTCTGCTCTTTTTCTTTTTTTCTCTGCCGCTGCCTCGGCTTCCCGACGTGCTCTCTGTGCCGCTTTTTCGGCTTCTTTCCTTGCCTGCTCTTCCTGCGCCTCTTTTCTTTGCCTTCGCTTCTCAGCCGTCTCTTCTCTCTTCTTCTGACGTTTCGCTTCTCTCTCGATCAACTTTACTCTTTCTTCCTCCTCCTGCTTTCTCTTAGCTTCCAGCTCCTGTTGCTGTTTTTCCCAGCGCTCTTGCTGCTGCTGGAGATACCTCTGTCTTGCTGCCTCTTTCTCAGCCATGCGCTGCTCCTTCTTTTCGTTTCGCTGCCTCGTAAATTCTTCCCACGATACCCCCAAACGATCCGCCCTCAAACGGCGACGCTCCTCACGGCATCCGCGCATCTTGGCGCGTTGGATTTTTCGCCACTCGTGGCCATCCACTAGCCTCTGTCGTCTTTTCCGACGCTGCTCCTCCTCTTTCCGCGCCTCTTTGTCCTCTCCGGTGAGCTTGGCAATGCGCCCGCTCTTCCTAGCGGCAGTCGAGTAGGGCGTGCCCCTCGTCGTGACTCTGGGGGACGGGGGCACCGCTTCCTCCTCTCTTCCTTCCCCCTCCCCCTCTCCTTGCCCTTGATTCTTCTGGGTGGCGAGCTGATTGAAGAAATCGGGATCACCGAACAGACGGAGGGAGACGGATTCATCAGGAGGCGTTGAGTAATCTGCCCAGCCAATCGAGCCTGTCATGAGCCGCTCGGCCTCTAGGGCTAGCTTCTCCCACTCCTTCAACCTCGGTTGCTGTTTCTGCTCCTCTGCCGTCTTGTTGTAGGGCCATTTCAGGGATGTCCTGGGCCTTTCCTTCTTTCCGGATTTGCCCACTTCTTCCGTCTCCTTTCCCCCCTCATGTACTTTTTTCTCTTTATCACCCCCCTCAACCCCCGGACCTTCGACAATCGCAGGAGCTGGTGACCCGGTCTCGGCAGCGGTGGGCTCTGGGGCTCCAGTTGGGTGAGTTCCGTAAGACGGAGGGGGATGGGGGGATGCACCGACAGGGAGGGGAGCTGCTGGGTCGGATACAGATATGTCAGCTGGGTCTCGGGGAGGCGGAATGGGTTGCAGGGCTGGGGCAGCTGGCGACGCCACACCCGGCTCCGCGTCCTCCATCGCGACATCCCCCTCTACTCCCAAAACTGGAAACTCCACCTTCTCTTCTCTCTTTTCTTTTCTCTCTTGTTCAACTTCGGTCCCTCCTGGTGCTTCTGCACCCACCCCCTCACCCTCCTGCGACACACTGTCCACACCCATCGACTCGTCTCTTCCATTCCCTTCCAATCCCTCCTGCATAGGCTCATGGGAAGGAGGCTGCTCAGACACTGCGGTGTTGCCCTCCGAGCCCAAGGGGGCAACGGAAGCGGGAGCCATGTCGGCAGCCTCTGCCATCACAGCGTCTCTTGCGTCTGCTACGACTTCGAGCTGTGCGTTGTTCGGCAGGGGATCCGAAGACGAAGAGGCAAAAACCGATGCGGCTGCAGCAGCTACAGCGGAGGGAGAGGGGGGGTTCTGCTGGGCAGAGGAGGAGGAGGAGGAGGAAGATGCAGCAACGGCTGCCTTTGCAGCTCGGGACCTCCCCATTTCGTCCGTGCTCTCCTCCTCGCTTGAAGAGCTGAGACAAGAAGACTCGGAAAGGTAGTTGAAGAGTCGGTCGGAGGTGAATGCTCCGAGAGACTTTCGGCCTTCCTCCCTCTCCGACTTCTTCTGCTTCATCATGAACGCATACTCAGAGTCGGATGAAAAATCGGAGGACTCATGACCGAACAACAATTCCCCCCCCCCATCCTCCAATCCTACCGATGCCAACATCTTCCTTTCACGTTCTTTCTCCTTCAATAGAAGACGGGTGTATCTGGACCCGGTAAAGAAGAGAGAGGCATGCACGGGCTTGGAAGGTTTTACCCGTCTCTTCCGTGCTATTTCTTCCTCCTTCACATGGAAGGAATCGGAAATGTTGGTCTGGGTTTTCAGGAACGAAAGAGCGATTTCGTGGTTATCTTCCTCCTGGGGCTGCGAACATTTGGCAAACCTCTTGTCGGGATTTTTGCTGCAGTACCACTCCCCTTTGCCGGGGCGGCTTCCCTTTCCGGAAGAGGGGAGGCGTCTCCACTTATTGCACTTCTCACACATGACCCAGGTGGAGATCCTCCCCTCTCCCTCTTCCTCTTCTTCTTCTTCCTCAGACTCCGAAGAGGAACTGGACAGAGAGTCTGGCGAGAGAGAAGACAGGGAGAAGTCACTCTCCACAGTGTCCCACCAAGTCCCCTCCCCGATAAAGTTCTTCTGTCCAGGCAGCCTCTCTGCTCTATTCAGGGCCCACTCGACTTCTTCTCTCGTCGGTTGCCCTTCCTCTGCAGACAGCAGACAGACAATCAAATGAAACAGGGCAGAGGAAGGTGAAAACAAGAAATCACAGGGTGCTTCTCTTTGAAGCGAAGTAGACAAAGCAAAAGCTGCGTGTTGCACTTCAGATGAGAAAATCAAAAGGACGTGATCCACGACAGCAATCGAATGAAGAGCGTTTGGCGGATAAAATACCTTTGGGAAGCACAGCCCGGTTCTATCCACAAATGCAACAGGTCCTTCGTCTTTCTTCTCTCGGTGGTACTCTTTCAAAACGTGCTCAGAGTGGAGACGGAATGTAAAAAAGCGAACAGGTCACACAAAGATCAAAAGGGGAGGGGGGAGTACAGGAGAGAAGCAAAAAAAAAAAAGTCAACCTATACCTTCCCTCCCTCTTCTTCCTTCCAGACGCGTCAGTCACTGACCAGGCTGTGAGCAGCAGCTGTGGAGCACGTCCGGATTCATCTCGCACAGCCAGAGGCTGGTGCTCTTCTTCTCCTCCTCACAGAGACCCTCAACCAGCAGCCGCCATTTGTCGCACCTGCATGAAGAGAGAGTGCAATGGGCCGTGCACAGAAGCTGACACGGCGTTCTGTGCGTCAGAGCAGAGGAGAAAGAAAAACAAAAAATCGCGCAAAGGAACGAAAAAACGAATTTTTGGCACATTTTCTTGTGTTCAACTGCCTTCTGTTCTCTTCTCTTGTCTTCTTGCTTTTGTTTCTTTTGGCCACCCACCGGTCACACTGGATCCAGCAGGGCTCGATTTCATTCTCCTCTTCTCCTTGTGCCTCACCCCCCTGTACAGTCGGCACATTCGTCTGCCCTTCCTCCTCTCCTCCTCCGTCTCCCGCTGTGTCTGCAGCCTCTGCTGCTCCCTCATTGACAGGAGCCACCTCGGAGGAATCCTGCTGGACACCCGTCTCTTCGGTCTTCACCCCGGCGGAAGACAACCCCCCCTCCTCTCCCACGTCGGCCTTTCCAAATTGCTCGGCGTCTCGCCCCTTAACAGCCTCCCTGGGGCTCCGAGAAAGAGGGGAGGGGGGGAGGGAGGGGCAGATGGACTGAGAGAGATTGCCCCCCTCAGAGGCTGTCGGGGGGGGGGTCGCGGTCGCAGTTGCGGTGACAGTGGAGGGACCGTTCGGCTCTGCAGAGCGCGTCTCGTCGATGGCATCACCGACTACTTCAGCCTTCACAACACCTGCATGCATGAGTTAAGACACGGAGACAGAAAGAGGGAGGAAAGGGAAAGGAGGGGTTCCTTCCACGGGGGCGGAAAGAGACATGGAGTACGTACCAGGGAGACCAAAGAAGAATGAAGGGCTTGAACGGCTGTGGAAAGAAAAAAGATTAAGGGGAGAACAATTGAGAGAGACAGCATGACGAATGAGCAACAGAAAGCAGTCGAGGAACACGGACAGGAAAGCAGCTTCACTGACTCACCCTTGTCTCCGTGCCCTTCTTTTGAGGGCTCCCCCGTCTCCTCTTCCTTCACTTTGAGGAGCCCCTCAGATCCCTTTGCAGGGGGGAGACAAAAAGGCCCCAAGCCGTCGGGATGATGAGACGACAGGAACTTCTGACTCATCAGCATCTGCTCGACGGCATTCTGCATCCTGCTCTCCCGCCCAGCGTCAATCTGCACACACACACACACACACACACACAGAGAGAGAGAGAGAGAGAGAGAGACCGGACAGAGAAGCACTGGTCTCTGTGCGTTCTCGGATCCTCCGTATGCAAACACGCATTGACCTGTCCGCTCACGCACTCCAGACAAAAGGATGAGAGCCATGCTAAAGCCAAAGGAGCAAAACCTGGGGCAGAAAGAGGCAGAGTGACAATCAAACAAAGAGACAGAAAAGCCGGCAGTCTAACTCCTTCGTTTCGCCAACTGTTCCTTTTCAGTGTTTGCCCTTCAAGGTGAAAGGTAGATAAAAGAAACAAAGAGACGTAGGCAGACAGACAGATAGACAGCGAGACAATCAGGCAAACAATGCTGAGAACGAACCTATTCATCGACTGCCTGACCGACTGACTGACCTTTGTGTGAACCCATCGCCTCTTGTTCTGGATCATCCCCATGATGAGAGAGGGGCCTCTCTCCTTCTTCTCTTTCTTTTCTTCTTGCACCCCCTTTACCCCCTTCTTCAGAGAGGGCTTTCCCTTCTTTTCCTTTCTCTTTGTACTGTTCTTTCTACCCCCCTTTTTCTCCTCCCTCAGGGCCCTTCGGGCTTGTCTCTTCTCTCGTATCTCCTCCCTCTCCTTCTTCGCTTCCTCACGCAACATACGAAGTTCAGCCAGCCGCTTTCTGTATCGCTCATGCGTGAAATCTCCGTTCTCATCTCTGTACATGTCAGAGCATTCGGAATCCTCATCATCAGAGAACCGGGGGCCACGCGAACGCCCCTGCTGACTCCCCCGGGGCCTCCCAACCCCCCGAGACGACGAGGCAGCAGCAGCAGCAGCTGCGGCTGGCTGTCGGGATCGGGATTGGGACTTGGGGGCGGCAGAAGAGGGGGGGCTTTCGGAATCGGCAATTGCCCCCTCGTCTACGTCTGCGGTGCCCTTCTCGCCCCCCTCACCCGTTTCGTCCTGTCTCTTTTTCTTCGAGTGTTTGCGTGAATGGCGGTGAGCTAAACGCTCTTCTCGGTGGCACTTCCACTCGAGCAGCTTGTGCCGAAACATCACCTCTGCCTTTCTTTTGGATTTGAGCGGGTCTCGGCGGCTGTTGGAGTGGCCTAACCACCTCTGGAGCTTCTGCTGCACAGCCCACAGTTGGGAGGCGGTAGGCTGATACGATTGCTTGACTAGATACCAAAAATTGTCCGCTGCAACAGAGCGTTTCTTCAGGGCCTCTGCCTGAAGGTTCTTGAGCTTGGAGGGGACCTTGAAGTCCCTCTTTCTATACACGAATGCACAATGCTTCTCCCCTGAGCCCTGCATGTTGAGGGTGACTTTATCGACTAAGTCGGCGTTGAGGGAGTAGAACTTGGTGAGGTTCTTGCGGAAGGATATGTAGATGAAGCAGGTCTCGCTCTTGTTGAAGAGCTCAACGAACAGATCGATCATGTACCCAGGCATGGCGAGGTCGAAAGAGAACATGTGGGTGACGGGGTCGAACGTCTTCAGGGTTGTGGCGTCGGCCAAGAGGAAGCCGATGTTCAAGGGAGGAGGTTGTGTCAGGGGGTTCTCCCCCCTTTCTGCTTGATGCTCGACACACTGGACGAGGAGGTCTTGTGTGTGTTTCAGGGAGAGGTGGAAGCAACCCTCGTCCATCTCCACTCCAATAGAAGCACCCACGTTTGTCCAGGTGGCGCAGGTGATGCTCGGAACGCCTCGACCGCTTCCAATGTCACAGAAGACTGAATCCTCTCTCAACTGGTGTTTCTCCTTCAGGAGAGCAACGAGGACAGACATAGAGGAACGCTTGTTCTCTCCATACATTCCAGCGTCTGAAGTCATCACTTGCTGTGACTCTCCCAGGAAAAGTTTTTCACTCCACGGCCAGTACTCGTACGATGTGGGCGCAGATGCCCCCGCCACTATGTGAGGCACAGCATCGGCATAATCGGCAATGCCACTCTCACACGACAGTCGTCCCTCGGAAGCGGGAGGATCGGGGGCTATCACAAAATCCGATTCTTGCGGGACACCATCTTGGAGAAGAGAGGCACTTGTGGCCTCAACTTCCATTTTGAGAGGGCAAACAAAAAAATCGGGAGCTTTCCCGTCTCTGTACAATGCCGGAGAAAACCTCGGCCAGTCCGACAAAAAAATGAAGAAAAGGCAGCTGGAAGCGAAGAAGGCGGTCTGGAAAGTAGGCAGATCTCAAGAAGTGAACACCCGCCAAACCGTTCACCCAGATCTACCCGACCTTCTTTTCGCTCGGTACGAGTTTTAATTCAGTCCTGCACCAGTGAGTGGCTTGAGACTGGAAAAGAAACAAAAGAACAATTTTGCACACACACGTCCCGACAAGAGACGATGGTGCAGGAAGTCCTGTAGGCACGTGCGTAGTGAACAGAAATATATATATCGATAACTGATCGATAGACAGTTGTGAGAAAATGTGAGAGACGGTGAGATGACGGTGAGTTATGGATGGTTATGGTGGGTTGTGGGATGTTGTGGGTATTAATGGCCCCGGAGGGCGGAGCGAGGCTTGAAACATGTTCGCACGGAGCTCTCCGCCCGGGGGGCACTTAATGGCCCCGGAAAGCGAAGCGGGGGGCACTTACAAAACAAAAATACCCCAGCCCATATGCACGTACGCTAGTCTAACCCGGCCCCGAAAGGCTGAATTTTCGCTATGCGTGCGTCAGATGGGACCCGGTTTCAGATCCGCTCACCCCCGGCCGGGCTTTTCTCCCACGGGGGGGGAGGGGGTTCTGCGGATGCTTTTTTCCCGCA
>JAHBMJ010000489.1:0-20226 GCA_018398765.1 Chromera velia | reverse complement strand
GGGGGGTCGGTATAACCATACACCATCGGCGGTCCATCGCCGCGGCGTACGTCAATCGTGCAGTTCTCATTTTTCTTACTTTCCGGGGCCGTTCGCATTGTTCGCAAGCTTGCTTGCATCAGATCCCCCGCGACTCCACGCTCGCGTGTGCATGAGTAGCCCCGGAAAGTGATGCCCAACGATGCATAGGGGCTCACCTCCCATCTTATACTGCCATCTCATCTCCCATCTCACGCTCATCTCAGGCATCTACATGTATGGATCCACATTCTTCCCCCCGTTCCTCCCCCCTCCCACCATTACCACCATGATCGTCAAACTATCAATGAAAAAATCTGTGGACATGTTTCTGCTCTTTTGACATCGTCTCCAGCCAGAGACAAGTGCTTTTCAGTTTTCCCCTCGCCAGAGCGCTTAATTTTTTTTTCTCCTTCTTCCTCTTTCTCTTCCCTCCTCTGTATGCCTTTTACAGAAGAGTACAGGGGGGTTGAGTTTCCGGTGTGGGAATACAACCAGAGCACGTCCTACCTGGAGGGGTGGTATCGTCTGCTGAAAGCAGGGACCATCCGATCGAGCCGCATGTGTAGATAAACATCATTTAAAATTCAAAGATGCCATCTTGTATCTAATGATTTAAAGTTGTACGTTTTCATTATAAAATGGTAGCACCGCAGGCTTTTTTTTTTTTTTAATCAGTTTTTTGAATGATTTTTCATCAATAGGATGCAATTTCGATAAAATGTTTAGTGATGGAGATGAGATCTTAATAAAATCTTTAGTGATAGAGATGGGATTTTGATAAAATCTTTAGTGATAGAGATACGATCTTAATAAAATCTTTAGTGATGGAGATGGCATCTTGATGAAATCTTATTAAGTGATGAAGATAGGATTTTGATGAAATTTGTAGGGTGATGGAGATGGGATCTTGGTGAAATCTTCAGTAATGAAGATGGGATCTTAATTAAATATTTAGTGATAATCTAGGTGATGATCTAAGTGATGGAGATAGGATTTTGATGAAATCTTTAGTTATGGAGATGCGATCTTGATGAAATCTTTAGTAATGAAGATGGGGTCTTAATGAAATCTTTAGTTATGGAGATAGGATTAGTTAAAGTATAAGGTACCAGCCTGCTGCGTATCCATGCTTGCTTCTGGACCCACCGGGCCGAGCGTGCAGGCCGTGCCGCGCGGTGCTGAAGCACTGTGCTGGCCGGGATAGGATTGCCGCACGCGCATTCGATTTTGTACGATTTTGTGCCATGCACATTCAGCATCAGCCAGTTCAGATCGATTCACTTCGTACAGCACTAGCTAATCGAACGCCTTACGGCTGTTCGTTCTATTTTGCCTTGACGGACAGACTATTTCATGAAGTAGTTCCACCATCATGGAGATCTAGCTCTGCATTCCCGATGGCCATCTCTTTGGTCATTCTCTTTTGCGGTTGACAATGCTCTATTGTATCCTAGATTGTGTCCCGTTTCGGTCAGTCAACGACCGCAATGATTTCCATCTCCTTCTAGGTCTCCTCATCTCTTCAGCTATCTTTTGCTCCACCTTTTCACTGCTTGGAAGCCATCCATTCCAGTCAGAGGTGGAATAAGAGAAAGTTTTCAGGAAGTTTTCTCCCTCTAATCTGGAAGCTGTGGAGGATGGATCAACCTGCAGCCACTGCTGTGCCTGTAGGTCTCTGCTGGGAGACGTCATGTTACACGATGATGTTCGTTTATCGAAGACTCTAACGTGGACGCCCGATGAAAAACTAAGTCTCCACTGTTCCCCCAAGCTCTTTCGGCTTCTCTCCTCAACAACATCATCCAGATCGAGCACGTGGACAAGGACTGCCAGTAGCATGATTGCCGCCATTTGAACCCTTTCAAGTAATAATACCAAGTAATAGCTTAGTAATGAGTTATATAACTTAGTATAACTCCTTTCAAAGATTTTAAATTCATTTATATAAGTATCAAAATACTGTACATCACATTAAATATGCATAAAAAACACAAAA
Source organism: Chromera velia (assembly GCA_018398765.1). Lineage (NCBI taxonomy): Eukaryota > Chromeraceae > Chromera > Chromera velia. The sequence goes on along the minus strand of JAHBMJ010000489.1, from coordinate 18,209 downwards.
ATGTTATTAATAGTCCTTTAAACACCCTAGAGCACCTAGAAAAATTAAATTTTTGTTTTATAAGCAATTATTGGCAATTAATTGCAACTATTGCAATAATTGTTTGCATTAAATTGGTCAAAGCAATTTATTTGCAATTTATTTGTTCAATGCACTGGCTATTTCTGCCGAGAGTGGCCCTCACCTCAGCTGCCACCAGCTGCTGCCTGGACCGCACTGAGCCGTCAGTGCACCATCTGCTCGCAGCTGCTTTCCGGGCCGCCAAGAGCTGAGAGTGCTGCAGCTTTTCTACTGTGACTTCGCTTGTCTGCTCGCCAAGGATCATAGAGGAAGGCAAGGTTTTGGAAGCGCCTCTTTAGGGGGGGGAATTCTTGATGACTTTTTCATCCATACTTGGCTGTCTCCATGTCTTCTGCCAGTCAACATCCATCCGTGTGCACACTGGAATGGGGGGGGATATAAGGACGCTCCGCTGAGTTGCAAATGCAAGGTTTGCAGTGTTTGTTTTCTCTTGTTACTAGGCAGTGAGTGCAAACTATGCATGTGATTGAACTTTGATGGAGAAACATGCAAGGCGCGATTTGTTCTCTATCTTTTTGCATAGCCACTGTATCGATTCTTTCTTTCCCTGTTACTTTTCCGGTGTTACGAAGCATATCTTTTCAAAGACATCAGATAGGCAGGATGAAAGAGGCAGACCGGAGATGGGTAGACTTATTAAAGTGGCAGACCGGAGTCAACTGATCTTGTGATATCTAGCCCTCTACCTTGTTCTTATGATGTCTAGCCCTCTGCCTCTCTGCATTCCGTTTGTGCATGTTCTTCGATCAACGACACCGGCAGGCAAGTGAAAGTAAGAAAAGATTTTATTGGCTCTCAGGTAGTCAGACCAAAAGGCTATTTCATTCCTTTTATCTTTATCTTTCCCTGGTGTTTCGCTTCCGTTTCTTTCTCTTTGTATAGAAACGTAATCGAGGGGGGGAGTTGAAGTATAAGGTACCAGCCTGCCGCGTATCCATGCTTGCTTCTGGACCCACGTACCGAGCTAAGCGTACAGGCCGTGCCGTGCGGTGCCGAAGCGCTATGCTGGCCGGGATGGGATTGCCGCGCGTACATTCGATTTTGTACGATTTTGTGCTATACGCATTCAGTACCAGCCAGTTCAGATCGATTCATTTCGTGCAGCACTAGCTGATCGAACGCCTTACGGCTGTTCGTTCTATTCTGCTTTGACGGACAGACTATTTCATGAAGTAGTTCCACCATCATAGAGATCTAGCTCTGTATTCCGTTTGACCATCATTTGGTCATTCTCTTTTGGATCTGAGTGAAATCTTTAGTGATAGAGATGGGATCTTGATAAAATCTTAAGTGATGAAGATGGGATCTTCATACAGAAATTTAGTCAGAGAGATGGGATCTTTGTAGTACGCGCAGAGCGCACACTAAAAAAGCGCGCGCTGCGCGCGCGGTTTTTCCCCCCCTTTGGTATATATGTTTCTAGAAATGATATTAAAAATCTGTTTCATAGTTCTTTTTCCATCGTTACAACGTCTTCTTACACAAAGTTTCAGCTTTTAACTCCTTACTAATTATGAGAACGAGTTTTTTGCAGAAAAGCGCCCGTCTCCTATGCAGAGGGGGAGGCAAAAAGCACCCCACTCCCCCCCAGTATGCAAGATTGTTATACTTTTACTAATATTCTCTATTCTTTCCATTTTTCCGACCGAAGCCTCTTCCACTCATTTTGGACCGCTGGTGCTTTAGAACTAGCCATGTTGTCTTAACCTGTCTAAACCTGGAAAATGACTACCTGGGCTGACCCCCGGCAGGGCCTTACTTTCGACCATCCCCAGGCGGTCTTTGCGGACCGCCTGGGGCCCCTTAGGCTGTGGCCGTCAGGCAGCTGGTTACGTGGTAATATAGGGGGGGCCGTAAGCGCACATGCACCAGCGCGCTGCACACATAACACGTCCCCAACTGGCTCTATTTTAAGGGTCACGCAAGGCCCAGAAAAAGTTTGTACGTGCAAAGCCTCATCGCAATGCAGCTTGGTATGAAGTTGTGTGCTCAGTATAAAGTTGGCGTGCTCCGCTGCGGACTGGTTGGTATACTCAGCATGAAGTTTTGTGCCCCAAGCATGCAGCTATCAACAAAGCCCCAGGCAGCTATAGATGAGGTTAACCTCATGGGCTGCCTGCGGCAAGCCTGGGGTACCCCAGAACCCCAAGCAGGTTTAAACAGCATGAAACTAGCTTTAGAACCAGATGCTACTAGATGTCTCGATCATCAGATCCAGATGATATATGTAAAAACTATTTGGTGGCTTTTATATGGTAAGGATAGGGATCAAAAATCAAGATTAACTAATTACAGTTTGTCCGTGAGACCTAGGCTCCCCACATCTCTCCACATAAAACAAAAAAAAAAAGTAATTGCTTAAAATTGATTTTTAATTTTCTTTTTTTCTTTTTGTTTTTCTTTCTAAACAATACTTGTGCATTCTGCAACACCCATGCAACACCTCAAACAACAGTTGTTCAAGTGTTGTTCTACAAAAAAAAAAAAATTAATTTGGTTTTGAGTCTAATTTTCTTTTTTTTTTTCCGAGATGAATGCCGAAAAAATGCTTGCTGGCACCCATAGGCTGGTATGCAAAGACCCTCCCCACCCTTTAGAGCCTGTTTGCATGTCACTGGCACGCAAATGAATTTTTACATAGCCCATTGGCCCCTATGATATGTCTAAGTATGTATATAGGATAATGTGAGACTCATTTCGACTCGTTAAGAAAACTCTGCGTATGCTCCCGTCTCAGCTGCCGTCCGCTCACATCAGCTAAAGAGTTACTGCCGCAGCTTAGACGCACCCTATGCAATTTTGCTTGTCATTGACGGCTTTAGGACCAATCAAAATCAGATCAAAATTACTTGGCATTTTTTGATGCCGATATGATGCCCACCAACTCCAATCTAGCCTATTCGGCCTTGGGGACTGACTAAAAAGAGGACGCAAAAATAACTAGGCATATATAGTTGGGCCAGAATCCTCCCTGGGATACTACTACTAGTATTGGCGGTCAGTCTAACCTTTTAGACAGGGATAAAAAATATATTATTAATCGAACCGAACTAAACTAGGAACTGAATTGGCTGATAGAAAGCGTTTTGGATTAGGATCAAACTTTCGGTTCACTTAATTTATTGGTTATATAACTTTTAATTCAAAAATTTATGTTTGGAGATGTTTGGAGGTCGTTTGATAATTGGACATCATTATAGTGACTATAAAATCTTCATAATCATTATGGGTGTTCTTATTTAAAAAAACAAGAATTTGAAGGAGTTTTACAGCCAAAAAGATTTATTTTTATGCTAGTTTTTATGAAACAAATCAATTGACTTGTTTATAGTAAACGGTTTTTCCCGGTTTTTTCAGCAACTAATTTTTTGGTGAGAAATCTCTAGAGAAATCGGCGCTTCCAAAGTTAAGTGACTTCCCATAATCATTATAAAATTTAGAGTCACTATACTATATATGAAAATTTATAATTATTATGACACTACTGAGACAGACAGACAGACCGAAAAATAGACAGAAAGGCGGGAAGAAAGCAAGTAAGCAAGAAAGCAGGCATGAAAGCAAGGAAGCAAGAAAGCAAACAAGCAAGCAAAAAAGCAAGAAAAAGAACAAACAAAGAAAGGAGACAACTACACGCAAATGAATGCAAGATAATGTATTTTTGTTCTGTTCATTTTCTGAGGCTCTTGATGCCATAAAAGAAAAGAACTGGGGATATCTGTCTCACAACAGTTTTTTTCAAACCTGCATCCGAGATCTCTTGCAGTCTTCTGTTAACGCCTTCAATTCTTCTGGCATTCATGGTCTCTTTCTACCTCTGCATGTCGGGAGAATGTTGGAGTCTGGTTCCATCGGGGTGCACTGCTCCAGAGCATATTGTAAGGTGTCTTTACTTGAGTGCTTCGTTCTTGAATTCTCATAAAACTCTTCGCTGCATGAATTACACGTCACCACTGTATACATTTCAAAGTCCGTGAACATGACATAGCAGTGCGGATATATATGACAAAGCAATGATATTATTAATAATGTTATTGGCAATTTCGTCTGCATTCTGGGAACTTTGTGTATGATTTGGCTGACTGGGCTGACTGTCATCTTTTTTTGTCTTGGCCGTCCTGCTTGCCTCAACTTTTTTGGTCTCGGCAACTTCTTCTACTCTTCTTTCTACCATCACAAGTTTCTTGTGTACCTCGTCAGATAAAATACCCTTAACGACATCACTTGGAAGAGTTTCATTACACTTATTTTCTATGTATTTTATGTTTCCCTTCTCTTTGATGAACCTTGCCCTTACTTCAATATTGAATTTCTTGTAATCTACAGCAGCTTTGGAGTTCACCTATCCATTTAAGCAAGACTTACAGTTAAAATGGCCCTTCTCCCTGCAGCAGACTCCCTCTGTCTCACTTTGTTTTTCATTACAACCCCATACACAGCAAGAGAGCTCTGTGGACTTGTCTGAAAGAGGGCTTGGTGTCTTGTGCGTTGTATTTTGTTGTATATGTGTGGTGGGGAGAGCTGGCAATGTCAGTTTCATATAAGGATACGGCGCCGCTTTCCTCTCTTCTTTTGAGGAGACCCCGAGGCTCTCTAAAGGACCTGGTGCCGCGGCACCAGGTCCCGTCAAAGATGCTCCTTGGTAGCGTACTGGATCTTGCTCCTCTATATCGTTATTAGACCTGGTGTATACGTATACGTGGGTTAGGTATGTATGAATATTAATTACGTAACATACAACCATGTAAATGCAGACTTAGTCTGCAGCAAGACAGAGACATTTCAACTGCAAGATTTGTTTGAATGAAAGGGTGAATTCAAGCCAAATCTGTTGTAGGCGACGACAAATTGAATATTGAAGACCGAGCACAATTCATTAAAAAACGCTTGGAACAGGGACAAATTTGGCGTATGGAGGAGAAGAACGATGATATCTTATGAAGTAACTCCGTTCAACCTCTTTATCTGACAACGCCAAGCATAGGCATGACGGCATCCTTGAACAGTAGAAAAAAAAACTGCATGTGTAGCGAAGCACAGTAAAGCCATTGACTCACCTATTTTTGTTCGCATCTTTGTTTTTCTTCCCTCCTCCAAGGAGCCTTGCTGAGCTCCGAAGAACTACTCCTTTCTCAATCTTCAGTTGAGAGATCGTCTCATGGCTAGACAATGGTTTCCCTTCAAAAACGACGGCCCACTCCTCACCTAAAAGCGCTTTTCTTCTCACCTGCACGCAACATCCACAGGGAGATACACAGATGCAGGGCGGGTTGCATCGCTAGACAATTAAGTACAGAGAGATCGAGAGAGGGCCCACCTCTCCCGGCCACTTCCCTCCAAGGTCTCTCTGATACATGTAGCCAAAAAGTATGTGCAGCCCAATACAAATGCAGAGCGAAAAAAAAAGATGTTCCGCAGTTTGCTTAAATCCAATTTTCAGTTTGACACAGCTAAGTCGACTGGCGGAGTCAATAAAAACATTTGACTTAACGGGAAGTTGCATAAAAAGTAACCCAGAATATTCAACAGCTTCACTGTGAAGACCCGAACCCTAAAATCTTCATGAAGCCATTCCGTGCTTGACCAGTATTGCCGAAGAGATGCCTTTTTCTGCAGACACCTCCACTTAGTGAGATAAAAACTCGATGTAGCATGGGAGCCTGCTTCAAGCATGCAGTCATAAGAAGATCTTTTCATGTGTAGGCTTACCGTGTGGATTGTGTCCGACTTGTGGACCTCCAGACTGTCCACTTTTCCGTCGCACTTCTCAACAAATATTTCAAATGTATTTGAAGCCCTGCAGACGTAGTAACAACACTAAAGCGGCACTTGAATTTGAGACTAGAACTTGAGAAAACTGCATATGAGCTTTCAACGTTCATGCTTGAAAAAGGACACTGGTGAAGGTCTAGGAGTGGAAATCTTCACAAGGTGACAGCGCGAGAATCAAACTAAGGTTTACTGTGGCAACGGACGGCAAGAGCACAAGGGGGTAGATAAAGTCCTGATGGAGGCATGGAGAAATGTGTCTCAGCCAAGAGACAAATTTTTGACAGTCAGAGCGCAATTTTCAGAAGCTGGAAATTGTCAGGCTCTTGGAAGAGATACGTAGCGAATCTGGTGACATGCATGCAGATAAATCATCTTCCGCTTACTTGTCTGCACACAATCATACACCACAGTATTTTTATCGCATCCTGTACTCATTTTCTGATAATGCCCTTCCTGCTGGGCTTTCAGACACCCAGAGCTCGTACCGTCATTGATTTCTGCATGAGGGCTTTCAGACACCCAAAATCATCAAGTGAGAATACAAAGAAAGGAAAGGGGCATGGCACACGACGATTTCTATGACCAGTGAGAGACACTCGACGGTCAAGAGCATTGCAGGGCGTCGAAGGAAGGTTCTGTTGTCACTAAACCTTCGAGTCGTCCTTGGGATTTGCTACCTTTCACAAGAGATTGATTCGTTTCATTTCATTTTTTACAATAAGTCTGTCTTAGAAGTCTGTGTAGTTTCCCGTCAAGGTGGCATGCACACACAGATGAAAGAAAAGAAAGCTTTCCAATGGTATCATTGGATGTCTTGTGCTGTCTTCTCTTTCGGTGCATGACAAGGGCAGCTTTCTAAGTCTTCTTTTACATGACTGAGCCGACATTGTCAAACGAAGACCAACCTTCTTGAGTGGCGGCTCTTAGGGCATCTCCGCCTAATGGCAGTTATCTTTCCCTGCACTGTCAGATACGGAGAGAAAGTGAGCATGACCTTGATTTCGAAATCAAGCACTCTTCAATCCAGCCCATACAGTCATTTCCAGTACAATCTAAGCCTGGTATGGTACATTCAATGATCGATCATGCATTTCTTTGCATCTACTCATACATTTAGACAACACGCAGGCACCTTCTCCCTCCTCCCGACCAACCCAGCTTTACACAGCAACCCGCTCTCTCCAACTCTAACAGACGCTCAACCACTTATCAGTACACTCCATCGACTGTCACTACGCCGATTCTGCTCCTTGAAAGATACTGACGGACTCAACCAAGAACTTTTTTCGCTTGGTCACTCCCTTCACTTAAACTTTGTTTCGCCCATGCAATCAGCCGCCTCCGAAGCCACCGTCCCAGCAAACATTTCTGAAGTCAAACACATTTACCCCATGTCGAACTTGACCTATATGTAGATCAACCGACTAACACCCCTTGCATAAGCCCGAGTTGGTCATGCACGCCAATGTGCGTTGACCCTCTATGTAGAAAGCATGGCCAGATGGCCACCAACGTGTCCCCCAGAAAAGTTATCCACTTGTCTACCCTTTTGCATCACGTAGCGAGTGCAATTTACAGTCTGTGCAGTCATGCATGCATTCGCTTTACAATTAATCCTGCGGTCACCAGCGGCCACCATCTACGTGTGCCGTACAAGCAAGAAAAAAATATGTACAGGTCATCGATCGATGAAGGGTAGGGTGCTCATTTCTTATGCTGACTTTTGCACTCTTCACGAACAGGAGCTTGTCTCTGCGAGGTGCCCGGCTCACTAGAACTCTCCATTCTTCGGTGGCCATCTTCATCAACGTGCTAGCTGCATTTTGTAATCGGTGGTGCAACAAGCTATGATATTGCAAAAGCAATTTATTGATAAGAGAACAATCTGTTAGCTTCGAATGAGTAGTAAAACGGTGATGGAAAAGAAAAGAAGAAATGCAGAAACAAGCAAGGAAGACAGAACAAACGAACGAATGAACGAACAAAAGAGAGAGAGAAAGAGAGAGAGAGAGAAAGAGAGAGAGAGAGAGAGAGAGAGAGAAAGAAAGAAAGAAAGAAAGAAAGAAAGAAAAAAAGAAAGAAACGAAGGAAGGAAGGAAGGAAGGAAGGAAGGAAGAAAGAAAGGAAGGAAGGAAGGAAGGAAGGAAGAAAGAAAAAAAAAAAGAAAGAAAGAAAAAAAAAAAGAAAGAAAGAAAGAAAGAAAGACAGAAAGAAAGAAAGAAAGAAAGAAAGAAAGAAAGAAAAAAAGAAAGAAAGAAAGAACGAACAAAAGAAACAGAGAGAGAGAGAGAGAGAGAAAGAGAGAGGAAGGTTGGGAGGGAGGAAGGGAGGGAGGTATCAACCAGAGAACGACACAGCTTAAGAAATTTAGACATAGACAGTCGACTCACGAGGTTCACTAAACTCTTCTTCTTCAAAGCAATATGAGCTGTTAGAATTTCGCTGCAGAGGGATTAGGGAAGGAGCAGAAGTCACATGCCTGACTCTATATGGGAGAGTACCTAACTGTGTTACAAGTCCGCTCTTCTTGCCCTTCTCTCTTTTGGGTTCTCGTCACTCACTGTTGGTTGTGCATCGGATAAAAAACATAAAGGTATTTTATCTTGCATGCTTCTTTGGCAGAGAATCACCATCAAGGCCGCCCCATTACTTTCTGCCTGCTTCTGATTTCATTGCAAAAAAATAAGAAGAAAAATGATTGGGTCCCTCCGCCCAACTGCCTGACTTCCAGATTGGCTTCCTCCAACGTACGTGGTGAAAAGAATTGTAGTTGTAGTACCACCCCTCAGGCAGGTGGAATGGGACGGAATGCTCAGTATCAATGTGGTAAAGACCGTTGTCCGGGAGTGACTCTGGTTGGTTAAACAAAGAGCAGTCATGGGAGAGGTTAATGGATTCGGAGGAGACATAGAGGGCGATCTCGCTGAAAGAGGCGTCGCCAGTGCAGAAGAAGAAGCCTGCACCGATGCTCAAGTGGGTTGCAGCTGCAGAGATGTGCTTGGTGGCCGCTCCAATGAGCAGGTCATTAATAGACAGCTGGACCATCTTTCTTACCGGGACCAAGTAGAAGCTATCCCTTTTCATCACTGCCATAATACCCTAAGAGGGACTGTTGGCCTTTACGATATACAGGTTGTCTCCCACTCTGGCCATTTTTGCAGCTGTCAGAGTTCTCAACACAAACTCTTTAGACCAGACGCATTCGAATTTGTTGTGCTCTCCGTCGCATGCGGGAGGGATGTTGACAGTCTGGTAGTTGGCGCCTCGCATCAACTCCTTTATGTGGTCTCCAGCTTGGTGCCAGGACTAGCAACCGGGTGTACAGATCTCCTGGGGTGCAGTGGAAGGAATTAAGGGAAGATAAATTCTAGAATAAATTCTAGACCAGCTAATTGTGGAGAGGCTCCATGAGAAACGAGGTCGGGTCAAAAACTTTGGTCATGCAGTGAGGAAACGGAGGGCATGCATGCAAGGGGACACAGGTTGGTAAAACAAAAAGCGGTAAAAGCAGAAGAGTCTGCCGCATGCCAACCAGTCTTTTGAAATATGTTTTCAGCCACAAAGTTTCAATGGACTGACCATTGATTTGGGAGTTGACCGTCGACCAATACCCAATTTCGGGGTTCTTCTCTTGGAATCGGGGCTGCATGGTAGAGGGGATCCTCAGAGCCCGTTTCAGATGGTCCTCTTCAAGGTCCTCTCTAGCAAAGTGGTGCTTTGAGTAGTGGTGGATGAGCATAACTGCCACTGTACTAGCAGACTTGCCGTCAATGCAAGCCTCACACATCGCCTTCCTCTTGACCTCGTATGTTCCTGCTCCGTTGTTGTCAAACGTGCTCATCATGGCTCTGACTCTCTTGGAAGGTCCGTCACAGGCGCATGTGCCTGGTCCAGTGCGTCTGACACCTGACACAGTGCAACTGCACGTTTCTCCATCTCCCTTGAAAACGAAGCATTCTTTATTTCTCTTCCAACCTTATCGGAGGTCAGTATCACACCATCGTGGGAAATTCTGTAATTCCAAGCCCCTCCAAGTTTCTCTCGAAGAACCCAGTGCTGGGGATTCACGCCTTTGGGAGACTCATCAGTGTACCCGTCTAGAGAATCTATGGGTAAGTCACTGTCATTTATGGCTGATACCAAGGAGGCTGCTAGCAGGAAGCAGACTCCACGTATTATAGTGAGGAAAAGGAACAACCAGAACTTTGCGCGGATGTTGGGGCTACTTTTCTATCTTGTTCAGAACAAAGTGAAGGCCTCGTCCTGGCGATGGGAAGTACTTCTTCTCCTTTGCTTTTGTTGACTTGGTTGACTGAAGACCATGAAGAGACTCGATCAGGCTATGCTTTTAAAAAGTCGATCCCCTCAATTTTTACACTTTAACAATTAATGCATGCATGTACAATAAACAAGTTGAATGTTCAGGAGTTGGAAAGTCAAACTTTCAGGGGTTGAGTGTCTCAAAAAGAGCCATGGAGCTATATGTGGACTCAATAAGCAGTCCTCATTTCTTAAAGATCAGTATGTGCTACATATATTTACGTGGGTTGTGGTCTCTTTATATATCCTACTATATATGTATATAGTGCATATATCGATATACCGGCCCGGCGCTCCGTGGTATGCATGCATGCATGGCCCCGCGGAATTAAAGCGAAGCGGGCGGCACTTCCATGCATGCAGACAATTCAATTATAAGCTGCATGCATGTGAACAACTTAATTTTATGTACGTATATATTATAACAAGTCAGTACGTACGCATTGCGCGTGGAATCAAATGATCGAGTATATCTAGCGAGTACATGTGCGTGTGCACCATCACAGGAACTCATTAACCCGGCCATGCGTTTCCATAGCAGCAACCGGCATGACAATCTTCTAGTGAGAGAGTGTAAAAGAGTGATGATAGATTTGTCAATCTGTTTCTGAATCACTGTAGGCAAACTAGCAGACAAAACTACTCAAACGTTTTTATGCACAATGTGATACAATGTAATCACAATATGTATATTTTTATACTTCCTGCCAATGTAGTGACCTGTACAGCTGTTTTAACCTTGCAAAAGGTTTTATAAGCGCCGTTATTAAGCGGGATTCAAAGACTTTATCATATATGCATTAGCAACTTTGAAGAAAAGAAACATACAATCAAATCTGTTGGGTGTAAAGGATTTAACTAGTTTTTTATCTGACATGAGACATCCATAATCTCATCCAATCACTTCTACACTCGCATCCAGCCTCTCTATTTGACGTCTTTCTCCCAATTCTGGAAAGTGATTAATTAAAAAACTTAACAGGCGACTTAGCAAACAATAACCATACATATATACGCCACCCAGGCCCCGGGAGCTTAACGCTCTAACTGGGGTTAAGCGGCTTCTAACTAACTTACACTATACAGTTAAAAGTAACTACCAAAGGTTTTGAGCGTAGCCTTGTTTACCGTAAATTTGGTAACTGACGATTGGTAATTATGGCGGTCCAGGAGCCTTCCCACTACTATGGTAATTGACAGCTGGGGGCCCCGGCATTCGGCGAAAATTAAAGAAACGTTTCAAAAGTTTTTTGACACGAATTAACATGCACGATAAAATGATTCCATCAATATGTAAAAAAAAGGAACAAAGTTTCTTTAGTTTGAAGGAAGGACTGAAGATGGCAGCCGTGTGTGAGTCACACACATAGTGTGACAGTCCTGCATGTATGTGTGGCCGAAGAGGAGGACTCCAAACAAGAATACTAGATAATACTAGATTTACCCACTAGTTTATCTAGCTTTAAACAACGATTACCAGTGTTTTGGTTACTCAAACAACGGTAATCAATGTAACTCTGCATGATTACTATAACCACGATTCTGGTTACTGCGCGGCCTAACGGCCATACAAGTTACTATCCTAATTTGGTTACTCCTAACCGTATAGTGTAAACTAACTAAGTAAACTATCTAACTGACTAATACTTACTAACCAACTAACTAGTAAGTGTTTTACTGATTAAGTAGATGGGCCATGCAATACATGCAGCAGCATCCATGAAATACCCCACATTTTAATTCTAGGTATTTTACATCCAGAGTTGTTAAAGTGTTTAGCCAACATATTTAGCTAAGTTTGGATCTTCGGTTATGTATTAGCCAAACATATCCAAATATAAATAGAAGCACTAATGTTTGAAAAATGCGTGTTTCATTCTTAAAAAATCGTGTGTATCCCGCAAAAATTAGCAATATATTGGCAACATTATCACTTTTTAAGCAACTTCACGCCAGAGTGTTTATACATGGCCCTTTATAATGACCTTATTAAATTTTATTAACACGTTTTTTTCTTACTCTGACTTAGGCTGTTTGAGTCTTTGACATACTCAATTGCTTTCGTCCAAACCGAAAAAAACTTCACCTAGTAGTAACATATATAGTTTGCAATATATCCAAATATATTTAAAAGTTGGGATATAACCAAAATTTTGTCTTCGGTTATGGGTATGGATAGATATATTAAAGAGTTTAACAACTTTGTTTGCATCTTCTGGGCCCTTATTTAGCAGCAATTTTAGCTCGGCATAATTTTTTATATTTTTATTCTATATATAATTCTACATATACCCCTCATATACCTCCCGCTACGCTTTTTGGGGTCACAAGCCATACATATGGATCAACAAGTTTTGAGAAGACAAAGCTTTGTGAATGAAGAAAATCAGAGGAGGTGGTAAAAATCTGAAGGCGTGACTCGAAAAGGTTTTTGCTTCGGAAATTGCCCGAGACATGACGAGGATTGCACAGCTCGTGCAGCGGCATAGGCTTTTTTAAGCGAGTTTTCAGGCTTTGTCATAGCATTGCACGTACACTCTTAACAACTTGATATGATGAAGATGATGATGATATGATATATGATAGCCTATAGACTGATTAATAATAATAATAATAATGATGATGATGATGATGATGGTGATTGTCCTTCCTCTATGATGCATGCACAAAAATTGATTGGGTCGACCGGATTGGAAGAATTTGTGACTGTCAATCCAACCATCAGAAGAAGAAAGAAAGCCACCAAGGTTGGCCGTCTCCTTCTCTTAAAAGCAGTGATCAACCAGGAAGTTGATGAATGGATTGATGGTTGTTTAGAAAGGGCCGCTTCACGGGGGGCGGTTTTGCAGTTTAGCAGAGGCGTCAGACCGAATGTGTTTCAAACGTCTTATCCTACTGCCCAACGTTCGTCTCTCCTCTTCCTTTCCTCTACTTTTCCTTCATCCCCTTCATCCCCCCGTTTCGTTTCCCTCTCTCGCGCTACGATCTGGTCCTCAAGCCCTTTTTCAGCCTTGCTGTATATGTTGCTTAGTGGTTGCCCCCATGCACCATACAGAGGGCTGGAAGACGCGGTTTGCCCTGTATGCAGGGGCAAAGCAGACGATCTGCTGCACCGACTGACTGAATGCACAGAAACAAGAGCAGATCAAGAGGCTCTGAATGCAATTGTAACCGAAATTGAAGCAAAATTAGACAGAGCTTAAGAAAGAGAGAGAAAGTGGTTGCTATCAAAAGACTCCATCCCTCTAAAACACGCCACGCAAAGCGAATTGTTGGCATGAATGAAGGTCACCCTAGTACTCAGACACTCACCCATACCAGCCCTGCAACTCTTGCGAAACATCTGTCTGCGCCCTCCATTGTAAGGCCTGCGATTCAATGCATGTGATGGTTACTTACCTCTCTTCCCATCTGACCTTTTGAATGTTCTTTTTCCATCTCCCAAGTACATCTCCCGTCCCCCCTCTCCACTGGTCTTCCTATCTGCCTCTACTACCTGAGAGTCTCTGTTGCAGTCGTCGCACTCCTCGCACAGAAGGGAAACGATATCAGCGATTGAGAAAGCATCTTCTAGATGCAGGGAGTTTAGAGTTGTGAGAATGAAGCCCCCTCCCGTTGTATGATGCAGGTCTGGCAAAGGGGCAATAAAGCATTGTCCTAGACTCATGCATTGCATGATGGCCTATAGACCGATTAATAATTATTCAGATGATGATGATCTAAAATATGCATACACACTACTGACGTTATGCACACGTACTGAGTACTTCATTCTATTTTGACATATCCGCTTGTTAAACAGGGAATCCAATAATGATTCCAATTACTAGGTTTTAACCTAATTAGTAATCTAACTTAACCTAACTTTGAGGTCAAATTAACTTAAGTTAGGTTAGAAACCTAAGTGGCGGTCATATGATGATAAAAAATTTAAAGAAAAAAAAAATGTTCGGCGAGGGTGACCGACCTGGTCTTCAAAAGGGCAAGTTTGTTGCAACGTAGCTGTGAGAGCAGACTGAGTATGAAGCTTAGCAATGGGAGTTTGTTCTGTTTCTTATTTCTCTGTTTTCTTTCTTTTTCATCTCCCTTTCCTCTTCTTTTACAGATAAAAGACGCGAGCACAATAACCGAACGGTCTTTTTCCGAATTGTTCATCCCTTTGACCCTTCGAACACCTTTTTCATACATCTATTCTAATCTTTGTTCTCCCTCTTCACTGGTTTGCTCTGTCTGCTCTCAGTACCTTGGATTGGTTTGACTGTCGCAGCCTTCTATAGTGAGAGACGGCACTTAAATTGATTAAGCGTCATGATTCAGGCGCCGGGTTTCAGCTAGCAGACGGCAGCCCCACCCCGATGAGTGATGCAGGTCTGGCAAAGGGGCAATACAGCATTGTCCTAGACTCATGCATTGCATGATGGCCTATAGACCGATCAATAATAATGATAATAATGATGATGATGATGGCAAAGGGGCAATAAAGCATTGTCCTAGACTCATGCATTGCATGATGGCCTAGAGACCGATTAATAATGATGATGATGGTTGCCAAACCCCAGGTGGAGCTCTAGGCTCCCAGTCGGCGCATACATGCATGGTTGGTCGAATGGACGAAGTCTTGAGAATAATAGATCGAAGGAAGTGAATCGACTTTCACAACTGAACGTACAACAAACGATCACCTCGGTTTCATATATACGTACAGCCAGTCAGATCTAGTCAGGATGGTTAAAGAAAAATAAAGGAGGATACTAGCTAGGCAGGATATAATCGCTATGCGATGCCAGTGCTATACGCTATTGGCGATCTATGCAACGCTAGTAATATAAGCGATGACAGTTTGACAATGGGGTAATAAAACATTACCTTAGACTTATCTACTAGCTTATGTATTGCATGATGGCTTACAGACTACCTAGCAGACCACGTACTAAGACCACATAATAATAATGATGATAATCGATGATGACGATCAGACTAAGTGTACCATTTGAATCTAGGCTGTGTTATACCACAAACTTCAAGTACGGTAGTAACCTGCATGGCCCTGTATAGGTCCATTGCAGCGAAAGATCCAATGAAGGGCCTTCGTGTTTCCACGGCTGCGTCTTCCTGGCGATGGCCACAAGGGGCCGGCCGCCACCTTTTATGTCTGCAGGTGGAGATGATAGGATGGCACAAAATACGAGAAACTCTATGCACTTCAGTCTTTAGCGTATGTTAGCGTATGTACGCCAACTATTTGGATTGAAGTCAGCCTCCCCAGACTTTATCAAACCGATTGATGACATTGCAGTGGACGGACGGATTAGACCCAGGGACTCCACCCAAAGTACATGGCAGCCAGGTTCTCGGGGTCCCTCGCTGAGAGAATTAGGCGATCCACCTGCGTGCGTGCACATTCAGCCACAAACAGACAGGATGCACAAATGAGAGCGGAAGAGTGTTGAGCGAAATTTCGCCGAAGGATCTCTGGAAACAGATTGCATGAGCACGATTGTACAGACAGAAGGGCGAAAAAGAAACACCTCGAATTGATTGGAGAGGCCGCCTGATCGAGTCTTACAAGACACAGCAGCCGTGCTTCTCACTCACCCACACATCCATCCATCCATTCATCCATCCATCCATCCTTCGAGAGAGAGGGTGGAGAGAGTACACAGACCTGTGAAGCCACATCGAGAGGGGTGGCATCTGAGATCTCAAAGAATCCGGACAACTTTGACTCCATCTGCATGCACGCACACATATGCAGGTCGCTCTGCGTGTATTTTGTTTGAAAAGTTCTTTTTCAGACTTGAAAAACAGCCTTCCAAAAATCTGGACAGTAAGCAGTCGACCGACAGACAGACAGACAGACAGACAGATAGACAGAGAGACAGACAGAGAGACAGACAGACAGACAGACAGACAATATCGTCTTGTCTTTTCTTTTTCTCTTTTTTTCTTTCTTTCTTTCAGACAGACAGACAGACAGACAGACAGACAGACGCACACACACACACACACACACAGAGAGAGAGAGAGAGAGAGAGAGA
This sequence comes from Chromera velia, assembly GCA_018398765.1. Lineage (NCBI taxonomy): Eukaryota > Chromeraceae > Chromera > Chromera velia. The sequence continues at coordinate 1,998 of JAHBMJ010000489.1, read as the reverse complement.
GGAAGAGAGAGGGGAGAGGAAGAGAAAGAAATGAAGCTGGAGAAAGGAGAAAAGAACGGGAGAGGAGACTTCTGAAAAGGGGGCCATGTAAGAAGCGGGCGAAAGTTAGTGCCAACTAACGGACCTCTCGCAACGCCCATCTCGCGCTTTCGTTCTGCCCTCCAGATCCCGATGTCCAAGTCCAATTGCGCCCCCCGTGCCTTGCTGCCCCTCCTCTCTCTGATACAGAAGGGGACGGCCCCCCCATTCCTCTACGCCCTTTCTGCTGTGTCCTCCCCCCCTCTTCACACTCATCCCCTTCTTGCCTCCGGAGAACCCGAAGCGAGGCCGTGTCGCTCGCCAAGGGATCGCATACAAAGACTTCTGCAATCGCTACGAGGAGTCCCTTCAGGTTCTGATCTCTCAACGCCTCCATTGCAATTTCACTCTGACGTCGAAAACTGCCCTCCACCCCCAACGCCCCCAATCCAGCAACGATGTCTCGTGTGAGTCGACACGGGACTTTCTCAGGAATTTTCAGAGTCTTTCCCTGAGACAACAGAATCCCAAAGTCGATGTGCACAATCTCCCCTGTCACCGTGTCCAGCAGGATGTTGTTCAAGTGACGATCTCCAAGTCCAAGTACATACCCGAGCACAGAGCTCGCAGCAACACTCCGACAGTACTTCGACCGAGCACGATGCCAGTCAGGCCCCGAAGGGAAACGCTCGGAGAAGAACAAATGCAATACAGGGTTGAAGAAAGCACAACAGTTCTCGAAAGTTTCTCTGCGCTTTTCACGCTGCTCTGCGAGTTTTTTCTCCCCCTGCTGTGCCTTGTCCTTGTCCTGTTTGGTCTTCCCAGTAAATTCTTCCATTGCCTTCATCACCTCGCTGTGGAGGAAGTCGGCAGGCCTGTACCTGGCGTGGGCCCCCCCTCCCTTCTTCCCGCCCACCAGCCAGTCTCCCAGGGACATCGAGTCACTCACCCATTCTGCGATGCCCTCCGAGGCAGACAGGGGAACCACAGTGTAGGTCCTCAGCTGAAGCTGCGCAGAGCAGAAGGCAGTCACAACCGTGATCTTTCTTTCTGTTCATTTGTTATCGAATTCAAGTTTACACTCTCTCAGAGAGAGAGAGAGAGAGAGAGAGAGAGAGAGAGAAACGGGTGAGGAAAAACAAAGGGGCGAGAGCCACTCCAGAGAACGCGTGACTGTGCGTTTTGTCCTTTTAAGCCCTTTTTGTGTCCTCACAAAAGCAAAGGAAGGCAGACAGACCTGCTGAAAAAAAAAGCAAAAAAGGAAGCCACAGAGAGAGATGCACACACAGGTGAACGTAACTAGTCGATCGATCGATCGATCGATCAAGCAGAGCAGAGCACCCACCTCCCTCTGTCGAGTCGCGGGCCTCTGCGCAAAGTCACCGTTAACAACCCTCAGCACCTGCAGGCACGCACTCGCGCAGAATCTCACTACTTGCCTGCGAAGCTCATTTAGTAATTCAAACAGAGGAAACCGGCCAGACAGCAAACGCGGTCACGAATTCCAGAACGCATACGCTCGAAGAGCAGAGAGACAGAAAGGAGATCCCACGATTATCCAGAACACACACGATCTTCTCCCCTCCCCCTCTGCCAGAGGACCGCAGCGATCCCCTTCTGCATGCCCCTCCCTCCCACAAACAGACAGACAGACCATATGGTTTCTTTCCCTCCTTTTTTTCATCATCAGACAGACAGACAGACAGACAGACAGACAAAAAGACAAAAAGACAGACGGACAGACAAACAGACAGACAAACAGACAGACAGACAGACAGACAAAAAGACAAACAGACAGACAGACAGACAAAAAGACAAACAGACAGACAGACAGACAGACAAAAAGACAAACAGACAGACAGACAGACAGACAGACAGACAGACAAAAAGACAAACAGACAGACAGACAAAAAGACAAACAGACAAACAGACAGACAGACAGACAGACAGACAAAAAGACAAACAGACAGACAGACAGAC
>JAHBMJ010000488.1:111084-127396 GCA_018398765.1 Chromera velia | reverse complement strand
TCTTTCTTTCTTTCTTTCTTTCTTTCTTTCTCTTGCGCGCGCGTGCGTTTTCTCACTGTGTCTGCGCGTCTCTGTATATGTGCGAATCATATGTGTGTATATGAGACTGTCAGGCCTACCAGCAAGCACGCACGAGTACACAAGGGCACGATGGCAGAGCTGAGCACTTTCTACGCTCTTACAAGCTTCCGAGCTCTGTCACTGACGGTCACTGGGACTGTCAGGCATACCAGTCGGCACAAAAAAGAACACAGAAGCACAATGGCAGAGCTCAGTGTGCAGCAGCTCGTCGACTTTCTTGCGATAAACATAGCGAGCCAACAGAACGACGCCAGAACCGGACTCAATATCGAAGGAATTCCTATATACCAGAGCGTTCCTGCAGGGGTCAGTCGCTGCATGCACTCACAAACACAATGACAGCAGTCAGACAGCAGCAGGACGAGCTGATGCACGGCAGACAGGATAGAAATCAGGTGCGAAGCAAGGCAGATGAAGGAGCTTGAGGCATAGACCATCGAAATCCTGAAGTTCAGTCTGACACAGCAAAGCAGACGCCCTTGCAGCAACAGGGCTGACACACGCAGAGATACCTGGAAGAAGGCTGGCGTGAGCAGACAGATGGGCAGTGACTGATCAATCCAGCAGGCAGACACGCAGGAAGGGAGGCAGGCAGACAGGCAGGAAATTTGAATCGACAGAATGGAGGGAGAAAAGGACGAACGAGACTCCCACTTCCCAGCACAGCCCAACGAAAAATGCAAGGCAGGAAAGAACGAGAGAAAGAAAGAAAGACTGACAGACAGACAGAAAGAAAGAAAGAAAGAAAGAAAAAAAAAAAAAAAAGAAATACATGAACCAACGAGTGCTCCTCTGCTCGTCTTCTTCCCTCTCCCCTTGGCTTCCTGACTACTGCGCCGCATTCCCCAAATGCGATCCCCCCTCAGACCTTCCTCCGTCCGGGTGCATTGCCAAATGCAATCCCCCCTCAAACCTTCCTCCGTCCGGATGCAAATGCACACCCTCCTCAGGCTGGTCTCCTTTACGCTCCCCCTCAACCCTTCCCCCAGACGGGTGCGAATGCGGTGAAGATAGACAGTGCATGTAGGCGTTAAGCGAGAAGGCGGCCCGGTCCCAGGCCTTACCATGTCGGGCGTGCCCGACAACACGTTGAGTGGTCAGTTGCGCCCCAATGCGATTCCCCCAGCTGGTCCTTTCCTCCAATCAAGATGGAGGAGAGGGAGAACAAAGAGAAGGAAGACGTTAAGGTTAAGCTCGAAGAGGACCATCAGTCGGACAGAGGAGGAGATGAAGAAGAAGAAGAGGTTAGTCCAACGGCCTGAGCTTGTGGGTCAGCGAGTCTGCGAGTGACTGAGTCAGTGAGCGAGTGAGTGTGTGTGTGTGTGTGTGTGTGTGTATGTGCGTGTGTGTGTGAGTGTGTATGTGTGTGTGTGTGTGAGTGAGTGTGAGTGTGTGTGTGTGTGTGTGAGAGAGAGAGAGAGAGTGTNCTCTCTCTCTCTCTCTCTCTCTCTGTGTGTGTGTGTGTGTGTGTGCGTGTGTATGTATGTGTGTGTGTGTGTGTGTGTATGTCTGTCTGTGTGTATGTGTGCGTATGTGTGTGTGTGTGCGTATGTCTGTGTATGTTTGTATGTCTCTCTCTCTCTCTCTCTATGTGTGTGTGTGTGTGCGTGTGTGTGTGTGTGTGTGTGTGTGAGTGTGTATGTGTGTGTGTGTGTGTGAGTGTGTGTGTGTGTGCGTGCGTGCGTGCGTGCGTGTGTGTGTGTGTGACACTCTGTGTGTGTGTGTGTGTGTGTGTGTGTAAGCGTAGGTATGAGTGTTTTTGTGTGTGTGTGTGTGTAAGAGTGTGCGTGTGTGTGTGTGTGTCTGTCTGTCTGTCTCTCTATCTCTCTCTCTCTCTCTCTCTCTCTCTCTCTGTGTGTGTGTGTGTGTGTGTGCGTGCGTGTGTGTGTATGTATGTCTGTGTGTATGTGTGCGTATGTGTGTGTGTGTGCGTATGTCTGTGTATGTTTGTATGTCTCTCTCTCTCTCTCTCTATGTGTGTGTGCGTGCGTGCGCGCGCGCGCGCGCGTGTGTGTGTGTGTGCAATGGGTGTGTACGCATCTTTGCGCGTGTATTTGTCTGTTTGCCTATGTGCGTGTCTGTCTACAATCGTGTAACTGGACAGAAAGAAGAAAGGATAGAAGCACTGCATACAGTCTGTCTGCCCACACTCAATTTGTCTGACTGACCGTGTCGTTCTTTTTCGTCTCTCTTTCTTTTCTCATTGTCTGTCTGTCTTTGTTTCTCTTTGTGCTGCATACATAGAAAGAAGAAACGATCGAGAGAATGCGAAAGAAACACATGGTTTGGCTATGTCTCCGGTGACATTCAGAAAATTGCAATGCACGGTGACATTTCTACAAATCAATTCAGAAATTCGCCACATGAACCTTTGTGTTGGTTTTGTGGCTTGATGTGGTTCCTTGTTACTCTCTTTGCGTTGTGGTCCCGTGTGTTTTCAGGGACTTCAAGGTGCGCGGAAGACAAGAAAGCAGGTAAGTGGGCTGGAAGTAGTGTATTCGGCCTGTCTCTACATGTGTAGCATTTCTCTGTCGATTGGTTTATTCGTCATGCGCATTGAAAGTTGGGATGCTTGTTGAGATGTTCAATCATGCAAGCATCCTCCTTCTGACCTTTCCCTGTTGAATCGCCCTCCTTTCTTGCCTCCTTTCCCCGCAAGTGCATCGTCATGTCATTTCTTTGTCCTTCATGCTTGCGCATTCCGAACCACGAAGCTTGCTGGACCCAGCTGGGTGCATCATTTGAAGTAATGAGGTGAGGATTCTTTTTTCACCTTCACTTTACCGTTCCGCTCATTTGATTGCAGGAGATCAAGGGACACAACTCCCGCCCAAACACGCAGAGATCCTCCAGGAGGGTTCCGAGGTGATGAGCAAAGGGACGGGGGGGGCAAATAGCAGAAGAAGTGCAGGATTGTTCGTTTGTGTGTCTTCCCGTTCGCTCTCATGTTTGTGCCTCTGACGGGAATACGTACCTGAACGCGCGTGAAATGAAGCTGGCTGCCTGGAGGGCAAAGATGATAACTAATGATTATTCTCTTCTCCCTGTCTCTGTGGGGGGGAGGAGACAGGGGGTGATTTCATAAGAAGATCGCGGGACAAAACTCCCTCCCAAACGCGCAGAGATCGTCCAGAAGGGTTGCGAGGTAATGAGCGACTGACTGTCTGTCATTCGCATCATGTCGACTCGAGCAGAGGGTGAAGAGAGGAGCAGAGGTGTAAGAAAAGTGACAGAGAGAAGGAATGGATGGATGGATGAATTGATGAATTGATGCATGGAATCATCTGCACTCTAACAAATTGGATGAATTCGAGTGAGTGGAGGGGTTTTCTTGGTTGGTGGGTGAAAAGACTGGTCAGGAGGGGGTATCTGTTCTTTCTCCTGTCCTGAGTTGGTCTGCGCGTGTATTTGTCTGTTTGCACACATGGTTTGGCTACGGTTTGGCTATGTCCACGGTGACATTCAGAACATTGCAATGCACGGTGACATTTCTACAAATCAATTCAGAAATTCGCCATATGAACCTTTGTGTTCGTTTTGTGGCTTTGGCTTGATGTTCTTCCTTGTTGCTCTCTTTGCGTTGTGGTCCCATATGTTTTCAGGAACTTCAAGGTGGCCCGCCTTGAGTCCATCTGGAGGGGGAGGGAAGGGGGGGGGCAAAGATGAGATTCATGTGCAATGGTTGATCCGAACAAATGAGTGTGAGTTCACCCATCTGCTTCAGGGGCCTTCTTTCGTCCACGGTCTGGAAAGTTCAGGATTTCGGTACCAGCAGATAATCGAGAAGCTGAATCGGTGAGTGAGTGAGTCGGAGTGAGTGAGAAGTGAGTTAGGTACTACCTTTTCGCTTCCTTGTCCTTGACTTCCGCAGTCACTGCCTAATCTCTGACTGATTGCTAGGATTGATTGTCTTGCTTTCCTTGTCTATTTCTCTTGTTCGAGTCTTTTGTGTCCTCTTCTATTTCTTTTCATTTACGCCTCCTGTCCACTCGATCGATCCGCTTCTCCCCTCTGAGACTCCTCTCCTCCCCTCTCCTCTCATCTCATCTGTCCAGAAAATAACTGCTTTCAACGTCTCGTGCTTTTCACATTGCCACTGCTGATGCATGTGGCTATATGCATTTCTTGTCCTCCTAGCTACCAATTTTCACTGTTACTCTTGTTGTGTCATGACAACGCGGGCAGGCGTCCTGACGAGAAGATCTTCCCCTGCGGTTCTTTTGGTGCTTAGTTTGGTGGACATCTTTTCTATTCATCTTTTATTTTTTTTGCGCATACGCATCGACTCTCTTATGCATGATTCTATTGATGTAGACAGAAATTTTCATACAACATGCGCCTGGTGCAGAGAAGAACGGGGTCAACTTGCGAAGTTACATCTGAGGGTGAAGGAGAAAGGCGGACAGTACGAAGCTGGGCCAAACAGGAAGAACAAGAAACTCCTTAGAGAGATCCTGAAATGCTTAACGGAAGAACACTCGCGCTTGATGATGGAGGAGTGGAGTCGGTGTTGTGTGCCAGTGGCGGCACACAGAGTCCCACCGACGTGACGCACGCACGATCGGGCACAAAGAGGCACGGGCGGCGCACACCGCCCCGCAGCAGGCCTATATACGGACGCATATGGAGCACGACGCGCCCACCATTCCGTCACGCAACGTCCCGGCACGCCTGAACAAATATTGATCGATGAGTGTCAGCCTGCTGCATCTCTGTTGTGAGCTCTGCCTAGTAAGCTGATCACAGACGCGACAGACAGACAGTATGTAGCTGTAGGTTCCTGCTATGCAGGATGGGAGACTGCACTGCAACCGGCGCTTATGGTGCAGTCCCTGGCCGGGCCTTATTTCCTTTCTATGACTTCATTCACCTTGCGTCTCCTCTCTCTATCTATCGCTAGCCATTGCCTTGTCTCTCCCTCCATGCTCTGGCACTAGCGCTCCGTTGAGGAGCTGTCAGCATGGAGTGGAATACATATGAATACATCAGTCGGTGGATAGTAGGAATGAGAAAATCTCAAGCAAACTATTATATGCACAGCTACTTTACCCAACTATTTGGCAACGAATACGAGAAACATAGACTCATAAACTGGCATAAAATAAATTTCTTTTACAAATTACAATCGATCTGATTTGATCATACTGTACATGATTTTGTCTAGGATGTTGTATTTTTATATCTGACGGGGGTATAGAAAGATGGACTTAACGTTCAATATATAATTTTAAGAGGGATAGTACATAGATCTAGATATGGATGTACAGATCGAGGTTATTACCCGAAGCTTATATAAGTACGTTAGTGATAAGTGATAAGTGATTTATTGGTGCCTTTCAGCAGTGTCGCTAGCATTCAGCTCAGGCTAGGTTGTCGCCGTTTTATGTTGTAGAGGTCGTCCCTGCAAACGGCAGGGGTGTGTGCCCCATTGTTGAGGCTTAGACCACATCCCGTGGGCCGTGGCCCACCTGGAATCTCTTCCAGGCCGTTTTCAATCAACTCATTTGTTGTAACTTGTACGCACATGGCCTGAGGCTTTGCATACCTTTGTATGTGACGTGCTTTACATATTACGTTTCCTTTAATTTTAACCAGAAAAGGCACGATCGTCGATTCATTATTATTCGCATCACAATTAATTAATGTACGATCAAAATCAAAAACCTCTTTAAACCCCTTCATATAGTTGCTTTCTTACTGACTTAACAAAAGTCGTGTATACCATTATTAATATTTTATTTTGCTGTATGGTACTATATGGTATCTAGAGATTGGTATATAGATTGGATTGATTAGTTAATTAAATTGGTACTAGTTATATATATCTATAGGTGTCAGCTATTAAAAGAAGGGGAACTAGAAGGAGAAAAAAATAAAAGTATTTAAATTAAGCATTTATGAGAGTAACCAGAGAATTTTTTTTTCTTTTTTGAACTATTATAGAATTATTTAAATTTATAGTTCCTCGATCAACAACACTTAAGAACAGTTGCGCAACACATGAATAATACTTGTGCAACACTCAAAGAAGAGTTAATTGTTTGACTGGGAAAAACAGTAAAAAAATATAATTTAAAAGCTTTTTTAATTGGTTTTTTTTTCTTTTTTTATACATAGCTAACGCTAGGCGATGCACAGTGGTAAAAAAAAAAAAAGAATAGACATGCATGTCAAGATTTTTTTTTTCTTTCTTTTTTTTTTTTAGTCTGGTGATCAAAGGTCCAAGCAAACTTAGTAAAGGTAGGTTTTGTAGTTAGATGTGTTTTTGTTATATATTTGGCACTTCTAATAAAAAATAAAAATAAAAAAGATTAGGCTTCTCAAGATTTTTTTTCTCTTTTTTTTTTTCACTGTGCGTCGCCTAGAGCTAACGCTTAGTTATACATGAATTAGCTGCGTGCTATAAGATTAAGTAGAGCTCGAATTTAGGTTAAGAGCAGTGCAAACTGAAAGCCTAGCTGAAAGAAGTAATACATTTGTGTAGCTGCAGAATACTGCTACAGTTAAGGGTTAATCTAGGGGTTAATCAATCATCTAATTCATCTTTCGCGGGGTTTCATCTGGGGTCCGATCCCTGTAGCTGCTGCCTGCGCCTGCCTGCCTGCTCCAACGCTGACTGTGGTAGAAAGTAGACAAGATCGAATTGAGAAGAGAGGGCCGAATCATCCGAGTCCATTTACAATTAAAGCGACTGCTCGATCGAGCAAGCGACCTACCTGCAATGTCCTTCATGCAAGGACTCGATCAGCCTCAGCTCCACCTTCAGTTCACCTTCAGCCGTTTGCGTTCTTTGCACAAGCGAGAGAATGAAAGGAAGGAAGATTTTCATTCTACTCTCTGCACACCCACCCAACCACCCAGCCAGTCAGCTGCCCGCCCCAGCTTCTTGCTCTCTCTCGCTTTTCGGACGGACCTGCGTCTCTCCACAAATCAGTTGAGAAAGGGACACACACACAGAGATCGAGGGACGAAGGTGGAGCCTCCGGCGGAAAAGGAAGGGAGAACCACACCCCGGTGTCTCCTCTCCTCTCCATTCTATTTTCTCTTCTAATGTTTTCCCTCTTCCTCAGGCCATTCTTTTTCTTGTACCTTTTCTCCTCTTCCAGTCGCAGACAAGAGAGAGGCGGAAAGCAGAGGGGAATACTCCTGTATTCTTTCTCTTGCTGCAAGGCAACCTCGAGGTCATGAGAGAGACAGAAGACTCCATCAATGCAAGAACGCATCCTTCCTTCCTTTCTTCTTGCGGCTCTTCTGTTCCGGCCTGGACTGACTGCCAGACTGACTGCTGCATGGATGTATGGATGGACGTTTTCAAATGCAGGCAGGCGCATGGGGGAAGTGCAGAATGACAATCTGTCTCCTCCTCCTCCTCCTTCTTCTTCTTCTTCTTCTCTTCTCTTCCTTCGGATGAATCATTACCCTCCACACTTTCCTCCGTTTCTTTTCATCTCCGAGTGTGTCAAGTCAAAACAGCGAAAATCCGTCTCTCCCTCCTTCTTTTCACTGTCTGCCAGTGCCACGTTTTCGGGAGGGAGGGAGGGAGGGACCCTTTCACTCGATCAAAACTTGTTCTCAAGTAAGACAAACAGTCAAGCAGGCAGGAAGGCAGGACTGGTGTCAGGCGCGCTCTCTTCTCTTTTCTTCGTTCGAAGGAGAGAAAGGGAAGCAAGCTGATGTCCGTGAAAGGGAGGAAGAAAAGGAAAAGAAACACCCCTTGGATGGTTGGAGGAATGGATCGATTGATCAAAATCGAAGAGCCAGGAACAGACAGACAGGCAGGCAGGCAGGAGCACGCTCTCTCTCCTCCTCGTTCTCTCTCATCGTCCTCTTCGAACAGATCATATCGGATGACCACCGATCGCGACGCTGCATGTCCTTATTTCCTTCCTTCCTTTCCATCTGCCTGTCCTTTCCCCCCTCTGTCTCCTTCCTCCCTTTCTCTCACTGGTCAGTCGGCTGGATGCATGGAGGCGGCCAGCTGGATGGATGGATGGATGGATACCTTTGCCGGACAGGCAGGGCTTCCTTCATGCGACCACGCACCCTCGAAAGGACCGTCAACCCTCCATTATTTACTTCGTCAACCCACCCCCGCCTTCACGCATTGATTGATTGACTGATTTGAGCAAATTCAAATTCGTGGCAGACCAAACAGACCATTTCGCCTGCATGGAGGCGAAACGACAGACAGAGAAAGAGAAGAGAAAGAGAGAGATAGAGGCAAAGAGAGAGGACTTCTAGAAGGGACAGAGGAAGAAGGAAGGCAAATTCGAAAGGAGACAGACACACCCCGAATTCCGGATTGGTTTCTTTCTTTCTTTCTAACACACCGACGGTCTGTCTGTCTCTTGAGTCAGACACAAACACTCGGACACACACGGATACACAAAGGCACGTACATGCACACACAAATGGACACAAAACACCTTCTTGCAGCAAGCTGAACTAGAAGTACAATGAAAAAGAGAGATAGAGAGCTCTAAGAAAGAGAGAGAGAGAGAAGAAACAGCCAAAAGCCAATCACGCCACATCATGTCGTGTCAAACACAGGGCAAGTAGGTGACTGAGTGGATGGTACAAAGAGGGCTCATTGTGTCTCTCTCTGTCTTTGTGTCTGTTGTGTTTTGGGAGGAGCTCCCCTTCACACTGGACACCTCAAGGAGTGCAAACCTGCAAGTCGCCCCGAAAGAAAGAAAACAAACGATTTCCTTTCATCCAGCCAGCTAGCACTCCCTTCCTTCGAATCTCTCTCTGTCTCTCTGCACACGTATAACCTCCTTTCTTCCACTCTTGCAAGGAAGGAAGAAGTGAACGAAGGAGGCTCTCTCGATTTGAAAAAAACCCTTTCCTTCACTACATCCTTCCCACCCACCTTCTCTTGTCGCTATCCCTCACCCTTCAATGCAGACAGACAGACAGACTGACAGACGAAAGGTAGAGGGAACACAGACAGAGAGCACGCACCGTCCGTCCTTGTTTCCAGGACGCTCACCTTCACCTCTCCTCCAGCACTTCCCCTCTCCCTTTCTTCCGAATTTTTCATAAAGCCGAGCTTGAGGGGGGAGAGGACAAAGGGGAACGAGAAGAGAGGCGCCCTTCCTCTCTCACAATTCTGTGTGTCCGTGTGTGTGTGTGTGAGAGAGAGAGAATGAATAAGTGAGTGAGTCGTTGGAAGGGAAGGGGGGCATCGGCAACCCCTCTCCCTTTCTCCCTCTTCCTGGAAGAGGCTTTCTTAATTCCCGCTTTTCGTTCCCTTCTGGTCTTCTCTGAGCGTCTGTGTTATTCCCTCTGGCACACATGCTCTCTACTGTCCGTCTGTTCTCTCTCTCTAGTTGCATCCACTTCACCACTCACTCTGTCCACGCAACACACCACGTGAATGCATTAACGGCTTTGTTTGTATGAGTACAGGTCCCGCGGGACTTCACAGAAAAGAGAATGAAGAGAAAAGAAAGAAAAGAAGAGAAGGCTCAAAGGACAGAAAGAAAGGACGATGCGGAAGAAGGAAGGAAGGAAAGGAAGCAGGGAAATAAATCTGGACAGACGGACAGAAAGTTAACTAACGAGACGTTCTGGAGGGGAAGGGATGTCCAGCATATCTCTAACACCCACCTGCGGGCCTCCATTTATTTCATTCCTTTTTGTTTCGGCTTTTCTCTGAGTTGTTTGCTCGTTCTTTCCTTCCTTCCCTCATTCCCGCCTTCCTTTCTTCCTTCCTTCCTTCCTTTTCTCGCACGCCCTCTCTTCTTTTCCTTCTTCCCTCTTCTTCCTCCTCAAACTTCCGCTCTATCGTCTGGTCAGGCATCGATGAGGAGGGGGTGTGGAGAGAGAGAGAGCCTTCTCTCCCCTTGTCAGTCTCTCTGCCTGCTGATGTCTTTTTTCTTGTTGGTTCTTTTCTCTTTTTCGTGTGTCTCAAAGAGGACAACACCGACAGGCAGGCAGACAGGCAGGGAGGAAGTTATTCTCTTGCTCTTCTTTTCCCTTGCTGTGCGTCTCTCTTCTCTTTTGGAGCTTTCTTCCTCTGCTTGTTCTCACCTCCTCAACACGCCCTTCCTCGTTATTTAATATTTAGTTATTTAGTTATTCTTTCGAGCATCCTTTCTTCTCCTTTAGTTACTTTCGGCATTACAGGGGGACTCCAGTCTTCTTACCTTCACTCCCCAAATCACTTTTGCCTGCCTACTCGTCTCTGCTCCATCCTTCCCTTCTCTGCAAGCAGCCGACCCGACAGAGACAGAGAGAGACTGTCGGCAAAGCACGATGACACACAAACGTGTCAGCCGTGCAATGCCACCGCATCAAGCCAAAATGCCTCCTCCCAAGAAACCCATGGGACGGCTGTAGGTTAGACAGACAGATCTATGCTCAACTAACCGACCGAAGTGCCAAACAGACAGCCATAAGCGAGCGAGAACGCTCCAACCTTTGACTCACTTACTTGTACATCGTGGCGCCAGCTTTTTCTAGAAGTAGGTCTGGTAGACAAACACAAACCTGCTCACTTTCTCTTTCTCTCTCTTGTACACACAAACAATTAACAGAGGGACAACAAGGACACACGCCTCGGTACGGCTGCAGTGGGGCTCCGTTGAGCTCTTCTTCTCTCTTTGCATCGACCTCTTCCTTCTTCCTACGCGCACAGTGGACACTTACAGTTATGCAGACACACAGGCAAACTCACGGACACGCACGATTTTACTTACAGAAGAGAGGGAGAGGTAGGGAACGAACGATTGAAGGAAGTTGGCAACGCAAGGAGTGGAAGTATAATTGTTGAAGGAACGAAATAATTCGTGAGGGGGACGGAGGCGTGAGGGAAGGAGTCAGGGTTCCAACTGGACTTTCTTTTCTCTCCACTTCTCTGTACCTTTCTTTCTTTCTTGCTTTCTCTCTCTCTCGCTTCTCCCTCGATCTGCATCGTCACCATCACAGAAAGGAAAGAGCCCTGGCTGGAGAAGAGAAGAAAGGGAAGGAAGGGACAAATCGCCACCGTTTCCCTCTACCCTCCCCAACCCACAAAAGGGAAAGAGAAAGAGAAAGAGAGCACTAAGAATTTGTTACTAGCTTCTTTTGTGTTGACTGACACACACACACACACACACACACACGTGAAAGACCCGAAGTTTTTCTCTTCTTTCCGGCATTGTGCAACTAGTTGTTGCACGTATCGAGAGTTTCCCCTTCTCTCTCCTTTCAACCACACACCTCAATCTGCACAGGCGCCGAAGCTTTGCACCGTGACGGACCGCCAATCTTTCTTTCTTTCAACCTGCACACCCAACGCCCTCCTATAAGCCCTCTCCACCTTCAAGAACCTATGACAAACAGTCAAAGCACGGACAGACGGACGGACATGAAGGAATGACGGCATGGACAGACACGCAAACAAGCATAAGATAGAAGGGAGGGAGGAACGGGAGAAAGGAGAGATACAAACGAACGAACCATTTGAACCCTTTTCCCTCCCCTTCCCTCCCAGCAGAAAAGAGAAGAGAGAACAGTCTCTCTCAAACAATCCCATCCTTCTCATTCAATTAGAATAATCGTGCCGTTGCTTCAGCACTGTCTTTCATACATGATATCGTCAAATGATTGCTTTGATTTAATTCTGCTGGAGGCTGTCCACCCACTGCACAACGGACTCCTGGGCCGACTTCTCTGACGCTCTCTCCTTCTTCTCTGCTTCTTGGAGCGCTGCCTGACGAAGCGAATCCAAACGGAGCTCGTAGCCGTTCGCTCTCAGGGTCTGCAGAGAGACGCGTTACACAAAGCGAGCAAGGGAAAAAAAAAGGATCGATGTCGCAACGAGGAGAGCGCGCCTATATTGCATGCCCCCATTTGGGCTTGGTCAAAGTTCGTCTTGTAGGATCTCCGTACACGAAACGCTGAAAGACGTGAAGAAAGATCGACAGTAGAGCAAAAATAACTCCAAAAGACCTGCCCGCGCCCTTTCAGAAAACCTAAAAGAGAGCCAAGAAGAAAGGAACGAACGGGTGCACGCACGGAAGAAAGAAAGGAAAAAGGGAGTGAAGATAAAAACAAAAAAGGAAGAGGAAAAAAAAAAACCCACTGACTCACCTTGAGGAGCTCGAGGTGTCCCCTCTTGGCTGCATACTCCGCACACTGGGGGTACCAGTTGATGCCGGCCGTTTTGTGGCAGAAGTGGATCACCCCGAAGTGCCCCCGCATAGACGCCAAGATCATCAACATCAAACCCAAAGACGACACACGTGCACCCCTCTCGAGAGCCCAACGAAGGTTGTCTACCCTGTTGCCCTGCGCGGCCCCGATCAAGAGGGCGTTCAGTGCTCTCTTTTCTCCGTCTTTCTCCTTCTCCTCTTCAACCCCGGAAGACGAAGAAGACCCCTCGACCCCTCTAGGGAAACGAGAGAAGCCCCTGAATCTCGAGAATCCACTCGTCTCACTCAGCCACTGCAGCTCTTCAACGCTCCCGTTCTCACCCGCATCCACCATCATGGCCCATGCGTCTTCGTTGCTGAGGGACTCGGGACGTCTGAGGTCTCCGTACAGAGACAGACGACGAAGGAAGGTCTCAGAGGGCTGCAGAGAGAGACACTCACACACGAAGAGAGAAAAACAGAAAAAGAAAGGGAAAAAAGGGAAGAGAAGAAAACGCAATCCTGGCATGAAGCGAAGCATAAAGAGACGCAAAGAAGACCCCAGAGAGTCAATACCGAGATTTTCTGTCTGTACGTCTTTCTGGTTCTGTTGAAAATCGACAGTTTTGGAGAACAAGAGAGACAGACATCAACGACTCATCAGGTCTCAGCAAAGCTGAAGGGGGGTTCTCCCTCTCTTTGTTCTCTCTCCCCCCCTCTCGACTGGAGATGCAGATGAGACAACGCATTCATTCTCTCTGCCTTCACCTCTGGCCATCACCACAAAAAGAACAGAAGAATCGAATCCTCACACCCACTCACCTACCTTCACGGGCGTCTTCGCAGACGGCGAAGGTTCACGCGTCTTTGCGGCTGCCTGTTGCTGCTGCTGCTGCTGCTGCTGCTGCTGTTCAGGGTGGAACTTTGCTTTCTTGTCCCCTGCCAAAACTCTCCAGTTGTGCTGCCAGGAGGCCTGGTGACTCGCACGGTCGGAGTCTGATGAGGATGAGGAAGAGGGAGCGTCTGAGGAGAGCACCTTGTGTCCCCTGTTTTTGATGACGTCGGTGATCTTTTGGGTCTGTGCGGCCGAGAGGGGAAGGGAGGAGGGGGCCTCCTTGGAGGAAGAGGAAGAGGTAGAAGAAGAAGAAGAGGGTGCCGCCGCGTCGGGGGATGGAGGGGTGAGACTCTGCAAGAGAGAGAACGGGGGGGAAAGAGAGAGGTGAGGAAATAAGGGAACGACAGAGAGAGGCAGAAGGAGGTATGATGTTGCAACAACCAAATTGCCTGGCTTTTTCCCTTTCAAATCTTCTTCACTCTTTTCAACTCCATGCTTTCTGTCTTCCAATCCCTTTCCTTCCTCGCTCTTTTCCTGCTGACAGCCCTCTCGCACCAGAATAATTGGTTTGAATACACGCGGTTCCCAGAGTCAGTCTTGCTACTGTACACCCACAAAAGAAGTTTCCCCCGTACCCTCCCCCCCTCTCACTCCCTGCCTGCCTGCCTGCCTGACTGACGCTCTTGATCTGTCGCTCCAAGTTGTCAAGACGGTCGCGGAATCCGCAGAGATCCTGTAGAATAGATAGATAGGCAGGTAAGGAGAGAGCGAAGAAGAAGAGGTAGGGAAGTCGTGTTGGAACTTTGAGCTGTTGATAGAGAGAGAGAGCTAGGGGGTCACATGGGGACAAAATCGAACGGTGCATGCACTTCATACAAAGGTTCTCACGCATGCATCTTTCTGGACTGTTACAGAAAGAAGTCTTTGGCTTCCTCCGTGCAGTCACATTTGAGGGAACGGAGTGTAGACAGGACACCCAAGAAGGAAGGAGAGCAATGAGAGCAAGACAGGAAGGCACGCAATTCCCTTTCTTCCCTCTCTCCTCTCCTCATTCCACTGAAGCAAGTGCGTGTGTTTGTGTGTGTGCACCCTCTCCTCTCCTCACCTTTCGGAGGCCGTTGTTCAATTCGAGAAGGCGGGTCTTCTCACTCTCGACTTCTTTCAGGGCCTGCAGACAGACGAGTAGGCAGGCAGGCAGGGATGCAGGCCAACAAAAATGAGCAACCAGGGCAGACGGGAGTGATAAAAATAGGGCACACTCAGTGGATTTCCTCGAAGTCCCGTGGGAAGAAGGTAGCTCTACGATCATCACGGAGCTTACAGACGTCAAGCCAGGGTGAGGTATGGAAACAGAGGGCCTCCCGGCCACAAAGAGACAGTGACGACGAACAGAACGAGACAGTGAGCACTGCTGACCTCCTCAGCTTGCTCCTTCTCCTTTCGCAGCTGTTCGCACTCACTCTCGAGGGCCGCCACCTTCTCCTTTGACTTGGTGGCCACCTCTCTGAAGGAACTCATGGACTTCTGGAGAAGGTCGCAGTCCTGCACTCACTCACTCACTCACTCACTCGTCTATTCATTGAGTCATCCATACATTCATTCGTTCATTTATTCATTCATTCATTCAATCTTTAAGTCAGTCATTTTGTCGCTCACTCATCCCAGTGTCGAAATGTCCATTTGCTCATTCGTTCCCCCTGCATGTACTTCCTCGTTCCTTTTTGACTTCCTCCTCCCCTGCTTTTGGAAAATTCATTTCTCGAAGGGTGGGCAGAGCAAAGAGAACAAGAGTAAGCAGGAAGGAAGTATTCACAAGAAAGAAGAGAGCAAAAGACGCCGGTAGACACGAAAAGAAAGCTGAGGGGGGAAACAAACAGCCAATGCAGAGAGACGGCGACGAAATAGCAAATACCCACCCGTGAATCTATCAACCAACAAGCGAACCAATCAACCCTCTGAAAACCCAAAGAAAAGAAAAACAGAAACCGACCCTCTGGAGACGGCTGGAGGTTCCCGTGAGCTCTGCAATGCGAACTTTGTAGTCTCCCGTCTCCTGCAGAACACCAGGCAGCAGCCACCACACACCGGGGGGGGAGGGAAGAACTGTTTCGTGAGAATCGTTGAAACTGTGAAATGCGGGCTTCACTGTCCGAAGGGAAATAGAAGCCAGAAAGAAGAAACAAGACTGCTCGAGGAGTTGATCCAGAGTGCGCCTGTCACTGGGGAAGACGAAAAAGCCAGGGCAGATAGACAAAAATGGGAAGAATCAACGTTGCACTGCAAAGACTTCTGAGCTCTCCTCACCCCGGGATGAACTGACCCACCTTTCTGTAGAGTCCGATGTCTCCTCTGAGAGAGTCGCGCTCTGTCTTCAGCCGGTCGAGTTCCTGCAGAAGTGCAAGTCAGGCAGACAGACAGAAAGTCTTTGTTGTTCTTCGACAGAGGTAGACAGACAAAACAGAGAAAACGATCAGAATCGAGATATAAAAATAGATGGACAAATGAAATTCGACGGTTAGGCAGGCGTTTGGCTTGGTGGGTGGCTTTAGCAGACAGGGAGGGCATTGAAATCCTCCTCGTGATAAGCTTTTCGATTCTTCCATAATGTCACCCCTTCTCTTCTCCCCTCCCCTCCCGCTTTCCCCCCTTCCACCGACCTCTGCCATCTTTGCGTGGTCTTCCACCGACACCGGAGCTCTCGACTGGAGAGACTGCGCGCACAAATGAATGAATGAATGAATGAATACATAAATGAGTGCACAGGCAGGAAAGAACAATACTCTAAGGCGTACGCAGAAAACAAGACAGCGAAACAGGGAGGGAAACGCAGGGGGGGGGGGATCCAGAGGGACAAGAGACAGAGAGAGACAGAGACGGGAGGAGAGCAGACATAGAAAAAGGGGTGCAAAGAGCGAGTGAATGGGTGAATTACAGGACTGCAGAAGACAACGCAAAAAAAGAAAAACGGTACAGGAAGCAAAACAGGTATTTGCAAACAAAGAGAAAGACGGTCACACCGACAGACAGACCTTGTTCAGTGTTTCGCACTTGTCCACCAGCTTCTCTCTCGCCTCCTTCTCCGTGGCCAGATCCTGAAGGAAGAGGCAGAAAGAGAAAGAGAAAGAGGGAGAGAGGGGCGGGACATTTGGTGTCTTTGTGTCTGTCATTTAGACATCCGAAGACCGAAATGACGCGCTCGTTTTCTTACGTGAGCTAGACTCACACTTTGGAAACACGCACGTGCGCACATTCAGACAGAGGAAGGAAAGGGGGGGGG